>JACEFZ010016180.1:1192500-1244426 GCA_014155875.1 Cepaea nemoralis | reverse complement strand
GGCCTGGGGAACACTCGCCCCCCTTTTTCCGGGACCAAAATTTTAAGGTGGGCTAGAGTTAAAAAGTGGGGAAATTTTAAGGGGGCTAACATTAAGGTGGGCTCCTTTAAAAAACAACCCCCGGGTTCTGCCCGGGACCAGAAAGGTAGTGGCTAGACACTCGTCTCCGCCAAAAATTCAGAAACTTTGCCCCCTGTGGCTAGACACCGCTGCCGACAGAATAGTGGCTAGACCCCGCTGCCGACCAGAAGTAGTGGCTAGACACTCGTCTGCCGATCGGTTGGCAAACCCACTCGATGCCGCCGGTGTGGCTGACTCGATGCCGACCAGAAGTAGTGGCTAGCCCTGCCCCCCTAGGGGCTAGACACTCGTCTTTTGACCAGAAGTAGTGGCTAGACACTCATCTGCGACCAGAATAGTGGCTAGACACTCGTCTGCCGCCAGAAGTAGTGGTAGACACTCGTCTGCCGACCAGAGGTAGTGGCTAGACACTCGACTGCCGACCAGAAGTCCATAGGTTCGCATCCGTAGCTGGACGAACTCGGAGTTTTCATAACTGACCTGGGTTGCCAGTTCAACCCAGCCTAAAATGGGTACTAAGAAAATCTTGTTAAGTAAAGGCGGCCGATGCGATACTGACCACATCAGCCACCGAGTGCCGGTTGGTCTATACAAATATGGACCTAACGCCGTATGCTCAACGTGGCTTAGAGCTTGGAAATGGCCTTTTACGTATTTAATCACAGCAACAAAACAGCTGCCAGTTTAACAATTTGAATTTAATTATTTTTTAAAATTGTTACGAAATAGTTTCCTGCTATGGGTTTGTGATGTGATAGCGCCATCACATGTTATATGCCTGAGTGCACGGAGGGATAGGTGATCAGTCTTTCCTTCACGGCACCAGGGCCTGACAGTGTTAGGTATGGCCACATGAAGGCTTTGAGCGATGTGGACCTGAAGGAGATGGCTGGCTGCTTTAATCAGAGCATTAGGACAGCGTCAGTACCGCAGGATTGGCTGCATAGCTATCTCATCCCTCTCCCAAAACCATACAAGGATCATTCAAAGCTTGCAGGCTTTAGGATCATCACACTTCAAAATACATTTGGGAAGGTTTTAGAGAAGATAGTCGCTGTTAAGCTGCAGGATTTTTTGGAAAGGGGGAAGCTTCTTCCAAGAGGCCTGGGGAGCTACAGGCCAGGAAAAGATACCTGGTCAAATGCAGCCACCTTTGCCTTTGACGTTTATGAGGGGTTCCAGAGTAGACAGGAAACGATGGCGGCAGCGCTTGATCTCGAAGATGCGTACAATAGAGTTCGCTATGATATTTTGATGACCGCACTTATGGAGAAGGGGGTCAATCCCTGGTTGGTGAACTGGATAGCAGCCGTCCTGCATTCTCGTCAAGTTGCTCTCCGTCTAGGCGCCATGGACCTCAGAGCCACATATTTTAACCCCGGGACTGCCACAGGGATCTGCTATCTCACCGGTGCTCTTTAATGTGTATACGAGCAAGATTGCATACCTAGAAGCACCAGGGGTTGGAAGGATTCTAACATTTGCAGATGATATTCTTGCATACAGGCAGGGGAGAAATAGGGATCAAACAGCCCAGGAGCTACAGGTGACCAGTGGACAAAGTGATTGACTGGTGCACTGAAATGAGTGCTGTCATCAACCCGGAAAAGGCGGCGGTGTTGTGGTGCTCTCTGGACAATAGGATTGTGAGAGATGATACCCCAAGCCTCACGATAGATGGTAAAAGTGTCAACAGAGAGAACAAACTGAAGTATCTGGGAATCACATTTGACAGGAGTCTGTCCTTCAAGGACCATGTGGAGACGGTTGTGACAAGATCTCAAAAGGGACTCAATGCACTTAAAACTATGGCTGCAATGGACATAGAGCAGAGAATGCTCTTCACACTATACCAGCACTTGATCCTCTCAGTGATTGATTATGGACTAGGAATGCTTACTGTCTCAAAGAGTCAGCTGGTGAAATTAGAGCGCATACAGAATGAAGCGATGCGGGTCATTCTGGGATGCACTAGAGACACTCCAGTAGTGTGTATGCGTTACATCCTTGGTCTTCCTACTGTTGCTAGTAGGCACAAGGTGATGCAAGCGAAGGCATACCTCAGAGTAGCTGCAGACACAGATCACCCGTTGCATGAGGCGCTGGACGTAGTTAAGGGTCAGAGACTGATAAGAGGGAAATCATGGATGGCTCAGGCGGAGGATACGATCAGACAGGTGTGCCCCTTGGAGAACATCAGGCGAGGAGAGGAGTGGGTCAGAGTGCCAGCCGTGCAGTCAGACTTGTGCAGAGTTGTAATAACATTGAACCGGGAGTGCAGGGAGTGGCCAGCAGGGGCCACGGAAGTGGAAATTCAGCAACTAATTCATGAAAATTCTCGCCCGGGTGATGTGATTATCTACACGGATGGGTCAGTGTTGAGAGGTAGGAGAAGTGCCTGGGGGTTCTTGGCAAAAACTAATGGTCGGCGTTTGGTGCAGGAGAGCCTGGCGTATGATAACACTACATCTAGCTTAAGAATGGAGGTGGAGGCGGTCAGTGCAGCTTTCCGCTGGATAGAAAACACGATACATACACACATTGTGATTGTAACTGACTCAGAAAGCATGCTGAGAAGGGTGAGAACAGGTAGGCTTCGTGCAGAGTGGCTTGCTTCGCTTCGGAGGTCACGGGTAGTAAGCATCACCTGGATCTTTTCTCCTGGGCATGCCGGTGTGCTGGGGAATGAACAGGCGGACAGATTGGCTGGCTCGGCAAAATTTGGTGGAGTATTGATGCAGGACAAGGCAGACGTGGTTGCGGCCTTGTGGGAGCACGTGTACACCTCGGAGGAGCAGATGGAGCACCATGGTCTGGTAAGAATGAGACAACGTGGTGTGACGAGGGGTTCTGGCCGACGCTCGGCGCTCGGAGGAAAGGCGAGACGGACATATAATCAGATTGCTACTGGAACTATTAGTGTTGGAACTCTTCGCTGGCTGCTGAGGATGGAGACGGAGCGCTTATGGGAATGTCCCGAATGCTGTGATGTCGGTTCCTAGATCAATCAATCAATCAATCAATCAATCCTTCACACTATCTGTAAAGTAATGTTGGTAGTATCATCATCATCATCAAGTGCCGTGCCGGTTGGCGTAGGCGTTCATGGCTCTCCACAGATCTCGGTCTTTGATGTTCTGGATCAACTCCGCTGATGATATTCCTCCATGCCACCGTCTCAATCCGTCCAGCATCATTTCTCTTGGTCTGCCTCTGCCTCTCTTCCCCTCGATCTTTCCAGTTGTCACGATGTTCTCGAATGCCTCTCTTCTCATCACATGACCACAGAAAGCTGTTTGTCTGTTTGGTAGTATAGGGTGTATTTTTGAAAATATTTCCGATCCAAGTTTTGTATTCACCCTCTGTAAAGTTCATGCAACGTAAAAGGTGAATACAAAACTTGGACCGGCAATATTTTCGAACATTGCACAGTCATTAAAATACACCCCGTATTATTAGTATTATCGTTCTTATCATCGTCTTGTGTCCTGCCAAATGGCCTAGTCGTTCAGGTCTCCTCACAAAGCTCGGTCCTAGGTGTTCTGGATCAATGTGCACGTCGTTGTCTAGTTTCCATCTATTTCTCATCAGAATTCGAACTCGTGACTACCAGGATGGCAGGCGAACTCTAGCTACTACGCCACCACGGTTGTCCATGCTTGCTAGGACCAGTAGATAATTAAAAAAAATATTCAGTCCCAGAATGTGCCACAACGGGTACGCATCGTCGTCATCATGATCATCATCATGGTCATCATCATGGTCATCATCATGATCATCATCATGATCATCATGATCATGATCATCATGATCATCATCATTATCATCATCATCATCATCATCATCATCATCACCACCATCACCACCATCATCATCATCACCACCACCACGACCACCACGACCATCATCATCATCACCAACATCACCACCACCATCATCATCATATCATCATCATCATCATCATCACATCACCACCAACACCATCATTATCGTCGTCATCACCACCACTACCATCATCGTCATCATCACTACCACCACGACCATCATCATATCATCATCACCATTGCCATAAGGCAGATACTCGCGGTTGACGCCATTAATAATAGGTAGAGAATCCTGAAGCTAAAAAGCTTACGGATAGCTAGGAGACTGGTGATAAACGGGGAATCGTCACTCTGACGTAGGCAGACAACAAGAAGGGTCTTGTTGATGGAGTTGACAAGGACAAAGTGTGTTCTAAGATTAGAAATGGCAAAGTGGTTATTATAAGGATGAAGTGGTGGCTAACAGTGGCTTGATGGAAGAGCATGTCGCCGTTGACTGAGAGCCTGATAAACCTAGACAGATTGATCGAACCGCGTCAGAAATGATGGACAGAATAACGGAAGAATGAAGGTGATTCAGGGCTGAGAAGAAATGATTAGTATGTTAACATGTCAGATGTTAGTTAATTACTTCTATTGCCGGCCTGGCGTCACAGGCTCTTTAGAGAAGACATCGACATTGTGTGACTGTAACTTGTCAGCTGTGAAAATAAAGCAGCTGTAATTTCTGATCTTCAGTGCGAGAATTCACTTATCATTCGTTACCCGTTCGGCTCCAATTCATTTATGATTATTTGCTGTTGATCGTTTGAGCCGTGAGATTGACTTACTGTTGATTCAGATATATTAAGCAGCGGGATAGCGATAAGGCTTGATAAAGGAGTCAGCAGCATTAAGGCAACCATCATCATCATCATCATCATCATCATCATCATCATCATCATCATCATCATCATCATCATCATCATCATCATCATCATCATCATCGCCACCATCATCACCACCACCAACATCATCATCATCGTCATCATCATCATCATCATCATCATCATCATCATCATCATCATCATCATCATCATCATCATCATCCTCATCATCATCCTCATCATCATCATCATCATCATCATCATCATCATCCTCATCATCATCATCATCATCATCAACATCATCATCATATCATAATCACTACCATCATCATATCATCATCATCACTACCACCACGACCATCTTCACCATCATCATCATCACATCACCACCACCCTCATCGTCGTCATCACCACCACTACCGTCTTCGTCATCATCACTACCACCACGATCATCATCATATCATCATCATCACCACCACGACCACTAACATCATTATAATCATGACCACCACCACCACTGCCATCATCATCATAACATCATCATCATCATCATCACCACCACCACCACGACCATCATCACCATCATGATCACCACCATCATCATCATCACCACCACCACCACGACCATCATCATCATCACCATCATCACCATCATCATCACCATCATCATCATCATCATCATCATCATCATCATCACCATCATCATCATCATCATCATCACCAACACCATCATCACCACCACCACCACCATCATCATATCATCACCATCATCATCACCATCATCATCATCATCATGTGCCCTCCCAGTTAGCGTTACTGCATCTCCACACATTTTCTTGGTGTACTGGATCAATTCTGTTGATAAAATGCCTCCATGCCATCACCCCAAGCTAACCAGCATGATTTCTCTTGTTCGGCCTCAACCTGGTCGAGCATCACGATGTTTTCCAACGCCTCTCTTCTCCTAATATGACTAAAGAGCATTGCTTATCTCCTATAGTTGTATAAACTGTTCTACCTTCACTTGCCTCTTCCAGGCAAGCGTTGTTAGTCACTCAGTACAAGATATCCGCAACATTCGTCTCAGGAAAAACACATATCCGTGGTGTTTAAGCTCTTCCTAATTGTTTTCTTTCACGTCCACTGCCATACATCAAAACATTTCAGTGCTGGCTTTCTAGCCGGCGTCTTAGGCGAACGGTTAGCGAACGCAATTCGTAATCCCGCATACCGCGTTCGTAATCAGCTGCAGGCGATTCGGAAGCTGACCGGCTTGTGTTGATTGTTAACAATGGTAAAAGCATCGGTCTCTTTACAGAAAGTAATGGCAAACTACTGAACGTAAAGTTGTCTAGTAAACCATGAACAGGCACAAATTGATGGGGCTGACTGCGACGTTCTGTAAAGGATATGCAACTAACTGCAACACACTTTCTGGCATTCAATGATTGTCACTTACTGCATAAGATAGATTTCATCTTCTGAAATGCAACTTTTGCTTGACCCATTCTATTCTTAATCCCCGTCACAGATCTTGTGTTATGACCCCCCCCCCCCCCCCCCCCCCCCCCCCCCCCCTCCGTATTTAAAATTTATGGACATACATTAAATAACTGAGAAAGTTACACAAGAACCAAATGAAATCCGTAAATTGATTTGATATATTATACGCAGATAGTCAAGATTCTCTGGGCATGACATGAGGAAAAATACAAATGAGAATTTAGTGGCAGCTTGCAAAATTTATGGAAAAAGAGCAGTGGGAAGACACATAGATAAATACCAGAATGGGTGGACTACGTGGCATATCTGGAGAAGAGCACAGAGCCGATCCAAGAATCTGGTGATCGTGTGAGACTGCCAATTACGACCGCCCAGGCCTAAGGGCATATCACACGGTGCTGATTTACATGTATTAACTTGGTTAGGCATGTTCTCTTGTATTCAGATATACACAGAGAGAAATAACCGCAATGGAAAATCACAAGCACATTACTTGTTAAAGTGAGTTGCATGCCCTTTAAGGAAGTCGCTAACATTCCCAGCATTCTTTGGTGTTTATGATTTAGTTGGCAATTTTTACGTTCAGTAGTTTGCCATTGATGGCTCCGTAGCGAAGGTGTTGTGACACGCGTTCACTGTCCCTAAGTCACATGGCCCTTACATTGCTTATATAACGGCTAAACGCACAGTAACAGTTGCTGCTGCCGACTCCAGATATCTTTAGTATTATCTAACCTAATGTAAAATGGTAAACGAACACGTAACGTGATGGTTGGGATTCAAGAGGAAGACCGGAGCTCAGCATGGCCGAATGGATAAGAGCGCTTGTTCTTAAACATCCGGTGCGCTGATGCCGAGGTAGCGGGTTCACTCCATACACCGGTCAGTTGGACTAACATGTTGACTTCTCGTTCTTAACTTTGGGACGTAAATTACAAGTACCTCAGAAGTCGGAGTGGGTTCACGCCATGGCGAAGGACACTGGTAACAGGGAAAGCTAATCCACATGCAGAAAATGATTCCAGTACACTAGAACTAGTAGCACGTGTATGGACTATGCTTGAGTTCAAAGTGAGCAAACGCAAACAAGAA
The DNA here is from genome assembly GCA_014155875.1 of Cepaea nemoralis. Lineage (NCBI taxonomy): Eukaryota > Metazoa > Mollusca > Gastropoda > Stylommatophora > Helicidae > Cepaea > Cepaea nemoralis. The sequence goes on along the minus strand of JACEFZ010016180.1, from coordinate 1,237,060 downwards.
AAAAAAACAAAAAAGAGAAAGATCCAATCACAGGTTGCTTGCGACAGAATAGGTGAACAAACGAACATAAGATAGCACCGGCCTATTTTGTTGACTGTTAACGCCTTCAGGAGGAAAATAAAGTCGAAGGTAAAAACTGTCTAACAGGCAACTAATTATTTGAAAAAGGTGCAATTTTGACTTTGATGTCCAAATCACGCGTTTTCTCCCCGCCTGTCTATCATCTTCCAGCCTTCACATTTGGCTTGGTATGCCCGACTGCTGGGAATCCTGCAACGTAACACCCGCTTCTTGGCATTTCTCCCGCGCTATTTGTAACCGGATATCCGGCCAGTTAAAGTCTTTCGGCTGCCAAAGGGGAATGCCTTTCTTTTGATTTACACGACACGGGTAATTTGTGGATTTATGCTGTTAGAAGTGTTAGACAACAAATAGACCACTAGGGCACTGAAGCTGGTATGTAGCAGCGTCTTAATGAATTAATATGATGGGGAAATTAATTCATTGGCACCTTTCCGTCTTGACAGACGATAGTTTGGTACATTGTGCTTCAAAAAGGCTTAATAACTACGATCCATGGCGGTGGCGAGTGTGGCTGGTAAGGCCAATTCTTGCTGCAAATGTTTGCCCACAGTAGGTGCATGTGAAAACATGGTCACTTCCACCATTTTGCACCATCTTACGTCTCTCACGCTCTGTGTGTGCTTTATCTGCAATCATTTTCTCCTTTGTCTTTATTCCATTTCTGATAGTTGCCCTCCATGCAACACGTTCAGCGGCGACGTGCTCCCAATGTGCATTATCAATGCCTGTATCAATCATGTCCCGCTTACACACATCTTTGTATCGTAGTAGAGGCCGACCCTGAGATCTCCTACCCGTCTGTAATTCACCAAAAAAGATGTCCTTTGGTATTCTACCATCATCCATCCTCCTAACGTGTCCTATCCATCTAAGTCTACGAAGACTGAGCATGGAATACACCGTCACACAACCGGATCTTTCCAATACTTCAGTATTTGTGATTTTGTCTTGAGGAGCGGCTGGCCGAGTGGTTAGAACGCCGGACTCTCATTCGGGAGACCCGGGTTCGATCCCCGGTAAGGTGTGGGATTTTTTTCTGTCGGGGGCAAAAAGAAAATCCTAACCTGCACAGTTCGCGGCGACTGCACTAGCCAGGCGGCCTTTATTCCTCAGGCTCAAAGACCCCTCTGCCATACACCGCAAGGTACTATATTGGCAGTAAATGACAGTTTTAAATGACAGTCTTGCCACTTAATACCAAGTATTCTTCGCAGACACCGCATATGAAAGCTGTTTAAACGTTTCTCTTGGCGTGAGTAAGTTGTCCAGGTTTCACTGCCATAAAGAAGAGTACTAAGGACACAGGCTTGGTAGACGAAGACTTTTGTTTTGGCAGTAAGCTTCCTGTTTTCCCAGACTCTTTTTGCTAACATGTTCATTGTTGTTGCTGCCTTGCCAATCCTGATGTTGATTTCCTGATCGAGGGATAATTTGCTATTTACCACTGATCCTAGATATGTAAAATGGTCTACTACCTCCAGTTCGGCGTCGTCAATAAAGATTCATGGTACACCATGTGCACCTTGTGACATAATTGTCAACAACTCATGTGACAGGCATCATCGGATTACTTCTTTCACACCACACAAGAAACTTGCAAGTCGTGTGAAAGGAATTACATGGTACATTTTATTGCCGTAGGCTCTTTACAAGTACATAACAGTCGCTATCAAACCACACACAAAGCCACAGAATTGCCTATCACTAGTTTCCTAAACTCTAATGCTATCTCTATCTATTTGGTTACACAAAACCCCTATCAATATCTAACGATCTGATCTCTACAATTGTCAGTCCCCGTCTGACTAGTTGGCTCCGCCTGGTTACACACCACGCGGAAGGAACCTTGACGTGCCCTTCGGCTTTTCTGCGTGCCGTGGTCCTAGGCACGCTTACACTAGCTGTCTCTTAGTGAGTAGCACTCGTGGCTATTATGTAGGCGTGATTCTGTCGTGACCAGAGTGCTAACCATCTGGTCACCATCTCCGTGTCTCATGAGAGAACTAGTTAATAGTCCCCCATTCTCTTACCTACCCTGCCCCTACACCACCTCTATTCTATTTGAGGTTGACCACTCTTCCCGTTGGTGTACTCTCTTGGGGCATACCTCCGCCCCTTCTATTGCAGTCTTTGACACACACCCTCCCCTCCTGTGTTGCGTCATCAACTTTGAGTCATTGGTTGTGACGCAAGAGGTTTCTAAAAAATTAGTGTCTCTAATTTTTGTCAAAGACTGTAGATCACCTGGCTTTGGGTAACTCCATAGACTTCTACTGACTAATGTCACAATGTAGTATCACTTTACTTGGCTACTGGCAATCGCCACAGACTTGTCTGGTTGGCGTGAGCCCTCTTCTCAATTGCAATATTATATTAATTAGAGGTATGTCTGAACCGGACCGTTGTCTTATAAGACCTGCCCTCCAATAGTAAATTAACTTACTACCCATACAAAGTTGACTTTCTTAGGGTCAACACATGAATTGCTTCATGTCCCCCATATAATATTAAACAACCATTACCCAAGCTGTGTGCGACAGGCTTTACCTACTTCGCTTCCGCGTGTAAAGTTATATTTCACTGTTAAGTTAGTGTTTCGTTGTCTATTATGTCCCCTGACCCGGAGTTATCTCCCTTTGATCTGCGAAATATGTATGCAATTTATATGTTTGTTTTTCTGGTTGTTTGCGTGGTTGGATGTAATTACTAATATAGTCTACCTTCTAACATGTATATCTATCTCTCGTGTGTATGTAAGTTAGTTTTTCAAGTGCCATAATTCGGTTAAATGTGGCCACAAACAAGTGTATAACACTAATTCGTGACTACGTTTCCGTCTTATGAGACTTAAAATCCTTTATCTAAGATCTAAACTAAAATGCACACAACACATTCATCACAGCACACTTTCACATTGAACGCAAACATTTGACGCAGACAATAAATAAAAAGTCGCGTTGAGCGGCAGAAAAATCCGCTGACCAATCTCACTCTCTCTTCTATATTTTTCATTCGCTCTCACATTCACACTTCTGTCACACATCTTTTACTTTCACACTTATGTCACACATCTTTCACCCTCCTAATTATTCACTTATGTAACCCATCTTTCACCCTCCCAATTATTTAAAAACCTTGGAGTGACACTGTACAAGTTCGGCTCAGTTTGAGAAAGTTGAGCTCAATGACTGTGCGTAAATCGCTGCACGAGTCATGTATATACAACATATTTACATGTAAGAACAAAGGGTTGATGGTTTATACCCTTGGTCTTATGACCAACTATATTTTACTGTAGTCATACTCTAACTACTGACACTACTACTACTTCTATAAATGTGTATTTAATGTGTTAACTATTTTAATTTATTTTGCCACATTAATCCTAAGATATGCTTACATTAATACTAATATTTATCTAATTTAAGGGATGTAATCTAATTATTTAAAATGAAATTGATGTGAGATGAGTTATGTAACTTTCTGAAATGGGTACTGTGAAATGTAATGAATTATGTACCTTTCTAAAATGGTTAATTTGAAATGTAATGAGTTATGTACCTTCCTAAATTGGGTAATGTGACAATAAATTATGTACCTTTCTAACATGGGTAATTTGAAATATGACAAAATTATAACTGATGTTAATTGAACAAAAAAAAAAATATATGACTGATATTCTTAATCTAAATGGTGTAAATGATGTATATTTAATTGTCTAACATTTTTATCCTATTATGGTGTAAATTAATGATAATAATAACTGATCATGTTTGTTAAATGGAATGGTTCATTAAGATGGAATGAAAGCAACTGAAATGAAACAAAGTGGAATGTAATAACCTAAATGGTACTATTTCTATCCAAACTACTATCTATTCTACTTTTAAGGTAAGTAGGTGGGTAAAGTAATCATTTATGTAAACTACTAAACACAAATAAAAACTATTTTATTTCCTAACTCTAAGTGTAAATTACAGTTACCTATTCTACCTATAATTTATCACACTATTAAAATATTATAATACATATCACAATAAGTATATATATACATAGTATTCAAATACCGCAGGTTGGTTGTTGTCCCAATGTTCAGAAATTGCTTTCATTGGCATACTGTATAATTACATTCGTCCTGGGTATATTAAATACCATACACAGTCATACTTGTGTCCTATGGGTATGGCACCTGTAGAGTTCGCTTGTGTCGTAGACTCGTATTTTTAGTGTCTGTATTTATGGCCTGTTCTGACACTGTTTTTCTTTGCTTAACACAAATGATTCACCGGACACATGTGGAGCTTAGTAAATAACGCACTGTTCCAGTTCACACGGTGATATCGTTGTTTTTCGGAGCACAGTCCTTCTTTTGATGTATACGGATACATGGTAGATCACTGTTCTTAGTACATAGTTTAGCACACAATGTCTATGTATTCATACCTTATTTTACATAGAATACTATAATGTACTAACTTAATAATTATTACTCTACACACATGTGGAATCTCTAGTATAAGCGACCACATGTATATACGGTCATTCCGATGCACACCACGTTGTATGACCGTGATTGGGGAGTTTCAGTCGTGACAATGCAGTGAACATCCGCTAGGGATCGATGGAGCTTTTTCACCGCATAGATGACGCTTAGGGTTTTTCACTCTGATCTGGAATATCTGGACTCAGCAGGTGTGATCTTACGGTTCACGTAGCAAATCGGGTGGAAGATGCCCTCAAAAAATTGGCCTAGTACTGCTGGCATCTGTCCTAGAATAATAAACGAGCCTAGGATTAGGCAAGCGGAGGATTGGAACATTACTAAAAAGGATTTTCAATTTTGACAATGCAGAAATTAATAATGCATCTTTGACATTTCATTTTACAGATGTTTTTAAAACATTGGAAAATACACTTGTAATTTCCCTTAAATTTGGTATTAGTTTGCTATAGTAATATAATAATCCCAAAAGGCTTCTGACCTGCTGCTTTGTGGTAGGCATGGTCAGATTCATAATTTTTTGTAATAATTCTATTGTCGGTCTTAAGTTGACCCTGTGAAATGACATGACCCCAAAAATGAATTTCTTTTAGGCCCAATTCCATTTTGCTCGGTTTGACAGTGAGACCGAAGAGTCGCACTCTGTCAAAGACATGTCTTAGTTTCAGTAAGTGTGTTGTCCAGTCATCAGTATGGAACCATATATCATGCGTATTCTGTAAGCTCACTACATGTATGCATCTCGTCGGATTTGCCAGTCTCGCTAACTAGTGTAGTTGCACTATGTTTGTCTGTCATCTTATCATTAGGTGTGGGTGCACTGTGTTCGTCTGTCTCTACTCCTGTCTCTTGTTGTGAAAAGTAAAGTTTCAACATGTTGACATGGAATATCTTTAAGTGTCCGTTTATCGATATTTCATAGTCAACATTTGAAATTCCACATACCACCTTGGTTGGTCCTTGCCATTTTGTTTGTCTGGAAGTAACCGAAGTATGTTTTGATCTGGTTTACGATCAATTGTTCAAGCACTCTTGTTTGTGTATTGGTAAATTTGACCCTCCCTCTCAAAGGTCTAGAAGCTAGAGTAGAAGGTAGTACTTTAGCTGTGAGATGTTTACCCTTATGTAATAATTGTTGACCGATATTACAAAAACGATAAAATAATTTCATATCATTCCAAAACCCTGGCCAATGAAAATGAGTCTGAAATCTAGGCCTGGTTTTGTCTTTTGCCAGGTGACCAGCAAGCGGTGACTCATGTGCAGTTTTTTGCACAGTTAGGCGGTGTTGTACAGGTCGCACCGTTTGCTGATTCTCATGGTTATCAGTTGTAAAATCTCTAGTAAGAAAGCCATTATTAGGTTTAAAGAACCATGAGACATTTTTGGTTACTTTGGCTCTTTCTTTCATTAATTTTAAATAAGGAGACACACTAGGATCATCTTTCTGTTGTTCTATGAATTTCTGTCTGTTGGTATCATCTGTGCCAGATGGAGAAAGCAACTGTAGTCTCTCATCTTGTAGTGTGTCTTGATGTTTTACAGTGTCTGCTCTGGTTGTTGCATTAGCTGCATTTAATCTTTCCCATGCCGCTATTTCATCACTAGTACATTGTTTTAGTTGGGGTAAGCAACCCAAAATCAAATCAGTACAAGGGTTGTCAAGTATTGCACAAGTAAAGGTACCCGAAAGGAAAGGAGTGTTAATACGGGCTTTGGCCAAAGGGTAAATTTCAATGTTACCCGAAAAGGTTCGGCATTTGACAATATCGCCTGTATAGTCATCTGGACTCACCAGTTCCTTTCTAAGACCAATAAGGGTGCTGCCGCTGTCCAGCAAACATTGGCATGGTCCATCGTTGACCATTGCATTGTGGAACACCAAATTGCCTCTGGAGGCTAATGCTGCATTGACATTCTCAGTTGAGAATGGTACTGTATGTCCACATTCTAATTTTCCGTCTGCATGAAATTGGTGACATCGTTCACAATTGTCAAAGCTTAACACATCGTTCACACAACAGACATCTTCAGACTCCCTGAAAGGTAATACATTTTCAGCTTCACACTCAGTCTCACTACCACTATCAGAAGATGTATCAATCAAAATAGCATTATTGGCTTTCATGCGTTGACGGCCCAGGCACTTATTTGAATAATGGCCATAGCTGGAACAAAAAAAAAACATTTGATTGCACGCCTGTATGCAGATCTTTTGTTTTGTTGCTTCTTAATAATATTTTCAAGATGCGCCGGATAATTTGGCGATTTGTCACACATAGAATAAGTGTCATGCAAAAGCTGACAATAAATACACTTTGACACTTTTCTATCTTTGTTGTCAGATTTCTGAAAGGGTTTTCTGTTACTCTGGTTGTTTTTAGGCTGGTCTTTCACAAAAGCAACTATTTCAGAGTCATTTGAGGTCTTAAAAATATCTCTGTTAGAAGAAAAATAAGCAGAGCCTTTCTTTTCGAACTGTTGAATGTTCTCAATGTCCGACTGCTGCAAAGATTTAGCGAAAGGAGATGGTATAGTGGATATGACTTTATCCATGGCTATTAAATTTTTGAGTCTATCAAAGTCTTTTCCTATGTTAGCTGCTTTAAGCCATCTATCTAGTACACTCTGAACATTTGAGACATAATCAATGAAAGTTTCACTAGGTTTAGGTTTTAAATTTGAGAACTGAACCTGATACCCAGGGGCATCAAGTAAAAAGTGTTGCATTATCCTATCATGGATGTACTGATAGTTAGATCTAAGGTCTGTTGGTATTGACTCTATTACTTTAAGGGGCTCACCACTCAGGTTCTTCATATAAATCATAGCCCACATTTCTATTGGAACTTGGTGATATTTAAACTGATACTCGACATTTTCTGTCCAGGCTGATATGGAATCATCTTTACAATATGGTTTGATAATGTTTTTGTATTTATTGAACTTATTTTCTTCTTGTTGACTTTTTAGTTTAGTGGCAGAGATTTCTGCGTGTGAGTCTACATCCATTTCTTTCATCTTTAACTGTGTCTCTGATTCTACTTGAATTTGTTTTTCCCTAACATCTATCTCTTTTTGCTTTAGATCTAATTCCCTTTGTTTTAATTCTTTGTCCTGATCTAATTGCTTTAGCTTAATCTGTTTATCATCTTCTAGCTGTTTTTGTTTTGTTAACTCAGCTAGTTGAGCAATCTCCTTTTGATGTTGTCTATCTCGTTCTCCCTTTTCATTCTGCTGTTGTCTATCTCGTTCTCTTTCTCGTGCGCGTTCATCTCTTTCTGCATTCTCTTTTCGTGTTTGTTCCTCTTTTGCTTCTTTAAATTTCTGATCAGCGTATTGTTCCAGCTCTTTACCTGTGTATTGTAATTGCTTACCAGTTTTTATAAAGTCTTCTAATGTTGCCATGTTGTTAGGTAATTAGCTCGCGTTGACCTATGCTGAACTCTCTAATAACTTATTTTACTTTGCTATGTTATGTTCTTTAATATCTGAGCACTGCAAATTGCACTCTTTGTATATACCTGACAAGTTTAATCCTGAAAAAATAGAGTACAAAAGTATGTTAATGCATCACAAGCTGAAAAAGAGATGCACTATTAATCACATTGCATGCCAAAAATATTGGTTCTACTCAACTTAATGTTCCCGAGAATCAGGGAACAACAATCCGGTAACACAGGTCACCTTGTTCGCCACTTCAGCAAAGAAACGAGTCTTCTAATTAGGTCACCTGTTTGGTACTTCGCACACACAAGAATCTTCTATTCTGCTGTTGTTCACCCTGGTTTACAGAGCAGCAGCAATTAACACATAGCAAACCGACATATTATTCGACAACTTAGAACAATGACAATGACATACCCACAAAAAAAAAGAATATAGTTAACTTAATATTAAATTGTCAATGTCCTGTCTTCGTTCTAACTTTTATTTATGCCTTTCGTCACTGACCTAATTTAATCTATGTAAGCGTTGTGCAGACCAAGTCTAACTCGCCTGCCTGAAAGTAGTACCCTCGTGACGGTAAACGCAAGAAAAAGTACGAAAAAACATTCAATAACAGTTTTGAAATAAATAAAAATGTAATAATATTGTTTAAATAAATAAATATATTCAATTACTACTTGAAATAAACAAATAATAGGTTGTATAAAGTAAAGATTCAGGCGGGCAGCAGCTTGGAAATCTGTAAACAGTGAGACGCTGAATGCAAATGGCGCAGACCAACTGTTCGTCAGTCGGAATACGTCAGAGGCGCAGCGCTATTTTTAGCTTCCACAAATCGATAATGTTGCTGGCTGTGTATCGCTCCGCCATGAATCATAGTTGATAGTTATTCATAAATAAATCATAATTACATGAATAAATAAAGAAAATAATAATATCAATACTTACAACTTTGAAGAACACATGATTTAAATATATAACATTTTAGTAAACACAAATAAACAATATTTCGTCACGATAGGCACCGTTTCGTTAGCAACTTGACCTAGTTTGCACACGTCATCGTTACTGACACAAATTAAATTCACTACTTCACTATTTGTAACCTTAGTCAAGAGCCGTGGGTGAGTGTATTAGCTTGAACTTTCGTCCAAGCCACACTTCTGACACCACATTAATCCTTGCCTGTCAACAACTCATGTGACAGGCATCATCGGATTACTTCTTTCACACCACACAAGAAACTTGCAAGTCGTGTGAAAGGAATTACATGGTACATTTTATTGCCGTAGGCTCTTTACAAGTACATAAACAGTCGCTATCAAACCACACACAAAGCCACAGAATTGCCTATCACTAGTTTCCTAAACTCTAATGCTATCTCTATCTATTTGGTTACACAAAACCCCTATCAATATCTAACGATCTGCTCTCTACAATGGTCAGTCCCCGTCTGACTAGTTGGCTCCGCCTGGTTACACACCACGCGGAAGGAACCTTGACGTGCCCTTCGGCTTTTCTGCGTGCCGTGGTCCTAGGCACGCTTACACTAGCTGTCTCTTAGTGAGTAGCACTCGTGGCTATTATGTAGGCGTGATTCTGTCGTGACCAGAGTGCTAACCATCTGGTCACCATCTCCGTGTCTCATGAGAGAACTAGTTAATAGTCCCCCATTCTCTTACCTACCCTGCCCCTACATCACCTCTATTCTATTTGAGGTTGGACCACTCTTCCCGTTGGTGTACTCTCTTGGGGCATACCTCCGCCCCTTCTATTGCAGTCTTTGACAATAATCTGTGTCTTCTTTTGTTAATTGTTAAACCAAATTCAGAACAAGCATTGGAGAATGCAGATAGTAGATGTTGTAATTCTTCCTCAGAGTGGGTCGTAATTGCAGCATCATCCGCAAAAAGCAACGCGTGGCGCCCCATGTCTACGCCAACTGACAAGGACTTATAACCCGTAACAGTTGCCTCTCGCTTTGATTCCGAGACCGGTTAAGACCAGGGATGGAGTTATTGCCTCTCCATAGCACAAAGCCTGGGCTAAAATAAAGAAACCATGTGTTGCCCATGCAGCATGATCCCTCTCTCGGCCTGCCTAGTTCACTCCAGAGGAAAGTTGACACCTATAATCTGGAACAAGACAAGCTGCAGAAGCTGCCGGATCAGCAAAGCAATGCTCTAACTGTCCGCCTGTCGGAGCTTCGATCCTAGACCAGCTGCCAACCAAGGCTTAGGGCCTGGTCTGCCCTGCCATGACTTATTTTGTCTTTGGGTTGCATTTCCTCGCACCAGGATAAGGCTAGTACCCTCCCAATTGCGCTCTTCCGCCCGAAGCCGTTGGCACAATGTGGGGTGTCGGGTTTGGTAAGCGCCGCCCAACATTCGGCGCTGACAGAAAGCAGGTAGTACCGTCTACTGTCATTCGGTAGCTCAGTCATATCTGACTAAGACCTGACAGTAAGAAATTAATTAGTTAATCAATTACAAGTTGGATGCTTTGTCCAGCTGTTCACATGCGCTGTTTCGTCAGCACCTGAACAGTTCTGTGCCACAATAGAAAGAAATCATCGTTATTATTATCACTATCATCATTATGGTTACAAGTTCTTTTGCAGGGACGTTGCCTTGAACATAAGCATTTATTAAACACATAAACATTTATTAACTATTAGCGATTTATTAAAGAATTATCGCCGGAGCAACGGAATACGTGCTTTGTGCTCTATACCTTATACAACAGCCAGCGGGGAGAAAATGTAGGGGAGAGGGTGGAGGAAAAGAAAGAAGAGGGCTGGAGCCAGATGGATATTTTGCCCTGGTCAAGCGGGAGTTCTGGGGAATGAACAGGCTGATAGGCTGTCAGGGAATGCACCTCTTGGTGATAGATTACCCTTGTGCGCTTGTGGGACCAGGTGGAGAAGGTGAGGAACATACTGAGAACCCGTATGTGCAAAAGAATGAGACTGCTGGGATCGGCAATGGTTCTGGAAGAATCTCAAAACAGAGCGAAGATTAGGAGAACTTTCAATCAGATGGCGGTAGGAACGATTAGTAGTATGACTCTTCGCTGGCTGTTGAACAAGGGGGCGGAGCTCGTATGGGAATGTCCTGAGTGCAGTGATTTCAGTTCTTAGTTCCACTCAACTCAACCCAGTGATTTGTTAGGCAATTTTAAGTTCATTGCTTTCTGGACTGCCGACACCTTATGCCACCGAAATCAACGCAAAGAGATCCGCTTCCAAATCACCCGCGGCTGATTTAGAACCCTCGAATCGGTATGTCGGGGAATTGTAAAACTACGTTTACTAACCCCTGAGCTACAGACGACGACGCGACTATAGAAGACTAGAAGACTAAAAGACTGGTCGTTGCATTACTTTTGAATTCTTCTTCTTATGGTCCTTGTCGTGTGGCATTGGGCATCATATCTTTCCACATCCCATAGTCTCGCGTGCTGCTAGATATTCTCCCATGCCGCGATGTCAAACTATCCAGTATCTTCTCACTTGATCTCCGTCTGCATCACTTCTCGTCCACCTTTGTCACGACGTACTCCAGATTTTCTCTTCTGATGATGGTCTCAAAGAATATAGATTGTCCACTTCTTCTTAGAGAATATAGATTTTCCACTTCTGCTTAAAGAATATAGATTGTCAACTTCTGCTCAAAGAATATAGATTGTCCACTTCTGCTCAAAGAATATAGATTGCCAACTTCTGCTCATAGAATATAGATTGTCCACTTCTGATGCAAGTAACCATTCTCTGTGAATTCACCGTTTTCAAGATATCGCCAGTACACTTTTTCATCTGTCTTTGGTTTTCTCAATATTCTTCTACAAAATCAAATCTACAACTTCTATATATCACTAATCTGTCCATTGCCCATGAATAACTTCCTTACATCATGGATGGCTCTAACTCAGAGGTGTCCGCATGCGGCCCGCCGGGAGTCATGTTGCGGCCCGCGGAGTGGGAAGCGGCGATGTGGTCGAAGCTGTAGCACGATTGCTTGTTTACTTTAATTAACAAAAGAAAAATTAGGTGGCCCGGCAGGAACTATTATTTATGAAATTTGGCCCACCTGCTGAAAAGGTTGGCCACCCCTGCTCTAACTAGCTCTTTAGAACTCTCGTTCTCACCTAGATTGGCAACGATATGTTGCACAGAACATTCTTCATCCTGTGACATACTCTTTTTGCTTTGACTATTCTACATTTAACTTCTTTAAATACATCTTCCATCTGCTGTTTCGAATAGAAAGTAAGTAAGTAAGTAAGTAAGGAAGTAAGTAAGTAAGTAAGTAAGTCATTAAGTGAGTGGGTATGTAAGTGAGTGAGTAAGTAAGCAAGTGAGCGAGTGAGTGAGTAAGTAAATAATAAGTAAGTAAGTGAGTGAGTGAGTAATTAAGTAAGTAAGTAAGTAAAATAGTAAGCAAGTAAGCAAGTGAGCGATTGAGTGAGTAAGTAAATAAGTAAGTAAGTAAGTAAGTAAGTAAGTAAGTAAGTAAGTAAGTGAGTGTGTGAGTTAGTAATTAAGTAAGTAAGTTAGTGAGTAAGTAAGTAAGTAGGTAAGTAAATTACCAAGTGATTGTGTGTGAGCGAGTAAGTAAATAAGTAAGTAAGTAAGTGAGTGACTGAGTGAGTGAGTAAGTAAGTAAGTAAGAGATTAAGTGAGTGGGTAAGTAAGTGAGTGAGTAAGTAAGTAAGCAAATGAGCGAGTGAGTGAGTAAGTAAATAATAAGTAAGTAAGTAAGTGAGTGAGTTAGGTAGTAATTAAGTAAGTAAGTAAGTAAGTAAGTAAGTAAGTAAGCAAGTGAATGAGTGTGAGCGAGTAAGTAAATAAGTAAGTGAGTGAGTGAGTGAGTGAGTGGGTAAGTGAGTGAGTGGGTGAGTGAGTGAGTGAGTGAGTAGGTAAGTAAGTGAGTGAGTGAGTAGGTAAGTGAGTGAGTGGGTGAGTGAGTGGGTGAATGAGTGAGTGAGTAGTGTCGTGTCCTCCTTTAAAGTGTCGTCCCTGGAGTGAAGAGAGTCAACACCCACATTATAATATTTCTTTTTTCCTATCAATATCCTGGAGAATCCACCAGCTTCCGTCCAACACACTCCATCAGCCCGTGGACACCTTTTCCTATCACTCTCTCACTGTCGTACTATGCCCCCTCTCATACTTCCCCAACACAACATACTCAACAACTCTTGCTTCTAAAAATTAATGAAGATTAATTTATTAAAAGAAAAGTGTGACGTATATGAGACGTGTGTGCGAAGAAAATGTGTGACGTGTATTATAACATAAATGTATGTGTCAGCCCTCAAAGTTCAGGATCATAGTGTACACATCATGGCAAGGATCACACTACATCACAAGACTCATCACAAGGGACCTCACCGAAGTCGTGTCCTTCTCTCCAGACATGTCCTCCTCCAGGAACTCTGATGACCATGAGATCTGAATCCCATGAAAATATAATCCGTGGAAAAAAACTATTATTGTTCCTAACGCAACTGTTCCTAATAGTTTATAGAAACTCCGGCTTCATAATTCCGGCGCAGTGAAACAAACATGGAACTCTGTCCTATGAACAGGACTTTTTGTCTCTTGCTAAATGTTCGCTAGTTCTCACTATTAAACAGTTATTGTCTATACTCCAATAGAGTCCTTTATTTTTGTTCTAGTTCATAAGTGAACTGAATATCCATCACGACTGGTGTGTTAAAACTGGTATGACCTAAACTCATTCGGTATTTATCCTGTAGGATACATATACCATTCAGCTCCACTGAGCAATGTTGATCATCTTCCTCTAGCCTAATCTCTGTTGTAAAGTTGCTGGCCAATCTTCCTGCGCCAAACTTTATCCGGGATCGGATTTTCTCTGGGTTTCGTGTTCTTCATTCCAACCAGAGGGACCTGTAACATAAATCATATAACCGGTAATAGCCTCCCCGTCACTGATCTCTATCAGATGATCGTGGGCCATCGGCCTCGCTCAGAAAATATAATGAACCTACTCTGTCATGGACAGATGACTGAACACATATGTTATCATCAGGCCAAGACAAGAAAAAAAAATCAACAAACAGAATGCGGAACCCCGTCCACCAGGGACACCTACGGGAATATCCCAATTATCCCTCATTACTAAATTCTCAACTAGTAAAGCTTATCGACACTACACTAATCTATTTTCAACTAACAGAGCTAAGTATCACTTCCCTACTCTAGCTAGTTTTCCACTACCAGTGCTAATCATCACACTTGGTTTTAACAAGGCTACAGCCTATAGTAATTAGAACGAATATTATAATAGGTTATACTTTACGGCACTGCAGTTTACACTAAATTACATCTAATGGTAACCATACAGGCTCGTGTAAACTAAATCACATATCTCCTTCACACGTTAGATGTTCTAACTGCTGCAGTGACAAGCATGTCTGCCTAGATCCACATTTTCAAGTTCCCCTAGTTGCTCCCAACTTGGGTTTTTATGGCAACTCCTAAAGTTGATCACGTGACATTTTCCTTTATTCCCACACAGGTGGCATATTGGGCAGACCCTCCCTTGTCAGGGATCCATCCTCCCTGGCTCCATTATTGTTAGATTTGTCATCACTGGTTTTGACATCCAAAACAATCTAGAGAGTTACTGTACAGTTCCAACAAAGGGTTTCGATACCAAGCTGCCAATCATGGTTTTCCAAACAACCTTACATTGTGCACGTGACGTTGATGATGTCCTGCAGGTGTTCCACTGTTTCCAATAACAAGCCCTCAACTTTCTGTCATGTGGTGACAATCAAATCCGCCATTCCATTTGATGTCGGGAAATACCAAATGACAATCTGACCGTTTTCTCCCTAGTCGGGCACTTCCGACCTGTTGATAAACTGTCAATCTTCTGTTCAGTGGTGACAATCCCAGCCGCCGTTTCGCCTGATGTCCGGAACTATAAATGACAGACAGGGCTGTTCCATGTACTGAGATGGGCAATTCTATGTGATTCTAACTGTCATTGAACTGTCAACGCGGTGTCTGATTCAGCGCACTCACTTCCCAATGTTTACTATTTGCTGACCCGATGTAACTCGTGCAGCTGTATTTACTCTGTTAGTTAAAATCGCTGTGGCCTAGAAATTATCCCGTTAATCAAACTTCTGTATTTTCATTATCTGGTTAACTCATGGCGATCTCGTGACAAGTAGGTAAGTGAATGAATGAGTGAGTGACGGAGACTAAGGATAGCTCAACTGAGCAGGAGAAAACTGACCTCAAACAGAGCTTTAGTGACTATCAGAGACAAGATACCACTCAGGACAAATGTTTCCAATGGTGTAGTAAGTTAGAACATAAGCAATCAAAGAAGGGTAGGTAGTGCTTCGAAATGAAGAACAGTATTCTCACTCGCCGTTTTTCAGTTGATAAGACTACACGTAGGCAAGGAGGGATACCCTCAACATATAGAGAGCTGATTATGAGAACAGCACATAACATCCCATTCGCAGGGCACATGGGAATAGCGCGAACGAAACATAGAGTCCTGTCCCAGTTTTATTGGCCAGGGTTTAGCAAAGATATCAAACTATTTTGTAGATCCTGTACAAGTTGTAAGAAAATGTACCCAAAAGGAAAGACGGAAACGCACCGGTACAAGCGACAGACATGAAAGTCAGGCCATTTCAAAAATTAGCCATCGACATCATTGGCCCTTTAGCAGTGAAGTCCAACAGGGGTCATAGGTATTACTTGACCATGGTTGATTTTTGCACCAGATGGCCAGAAACCGTACATTCAAAACGCACTACGACAGAAGCTGTAGCCGAAGCACTGTTAGCTTTATTCTCGAGGCTAGGTGTCCCTAATGAAGTGCTATCAGACAATGGTCGACAATTTACGTCTCAGATGATGAGAGAGGTGAACAGATTGTTGAACATTACACAGGTGTTTACATCAGTTCATCACCCAATGAGCAACGGAATCTGCGAAAAAGTGAACGGATCCCTTAAGCAGATGTTAGCTAAAGTCACCGCAGAGCAACCACGTGATTGAGGTAAGTACTTACCAGCTATACTGGTCGCATATAGAGACGTACCACAAGAAAGTACAGGCTTCTCATCATTTGAACTGCTGTATGGGGCAAACCCAAGAGGTCCCATTGAATGATTTGCTAACAGGGAAGAGTAATGATAGTAATACGATTTCCTCGTATGACATAGTCGTGAATATTAGAGACCGCGTTATTTTTGCATGCCAGAGTGCACGTGAGGCTTTGAAAATGACGGGGGCTAGGTATAGACAGTACACAAATAGAAAGTCAAAGCTGATATCTTTCCAAGATAACGAAGAAGTGTTACTTCTTCTGCCAGAAATATCTAATAAGTTGTTAGTGATCTGGCAAGGACCGTTCAGAATTGTCAGTAGAGTGTCAGATGTTGACTATATGGTGAATGTTAAAGAGAAACACAAAGTGTATCATGTTAATATGCTAAGACTGTTCGTCCTACGACTAGAAGCCTTGCAGCCAGTGACAGAGGCAATCACTGAGGGGGAGGCACGTCAGACAGCGTGCTCCGTTGTCATTGACGAAGAGGCATCATCCGACAATGACGTTCAGATGCACTTACCAATCGTTTCACTGAGACAGACAGAAACATGCAAAGATGCCTAATGACAAAACAAGACTAGTCAAGCTGTTAGAGCAATATTCAGATGTCCTGACTGATATACCAGGTAAGACAGACATGATGACACATGACATTAAGCTAACAGAGGACCAACCAATTAGAGTGAAACCATACCCTATCCCACATCATTACAGAGCAACTGTAGGCAGTGAGATAACTGAGTTACTGGAAATGGGGATAATTTCCAGATCAGACTACAGTAGTTATAAATGGCCAAAAAAAGTCTAATTTGTGGAAGTTTATGTGGATGGCCGCCCCATAAATGCTTATATGTTTGTTATCCCGCCTCCGGTTCCATCTTGCGAAAACGGACCTCATTTTTTGAATTTGGCGGGCTTTTGGTACTTCCGGTGTCACTTCAGGTGGTCATGGATTATAGTTATTATGCCTTCTTGAAGCAGAATATAACAAATTATCATCTGTCAAGATGGCAATGTGCCAGCAGCATGCATGGAAATGTCCAGTGTGCAGTGATGCTGATAATGATAACACAACCTCATTCAGCCATTACTGTTGCTTTAAAGGAAGGGGCTTGGTTGGTGGATCCTCAGGAAAACTGAGTTTCAACTAAAAAGTCTGAAGTTGTGGAGGTCAGCATGGCCGAATGGGATCTTAAACTTTTGGTGCGCTGATTGTGTGGTAGTGGGTTCAACCCCTACACCAGTCAGTTGGAATGAGGTGCTGACTTCGCGTCCTTGAGTTGGGAACGTAAATTACAAGTACCTCAGCAGTCAGAGTGGGTTCACCAACTAACGAGGGACACTGGTAATAAGACAAGCTAATCTAGACGCAAACACCAATCAATAGATTCATGATTCATTTTTTAAAATTCCGTATATTGCCACGAGATGGCTGCATGTCAGCTGTGCTTCGTCCTCGGAGGTTCCCAACTAACACGGTGCGTCATAGGGTAATTCTCCAGTTATAAATAACACGGGGGAAGTCGAGTTGTTTATTCAGCCAAGTTCGCAAAGCGACTGGATTCGAACGAACGAACGAACAAACTTTATTTTAAAAGGTAACAAATTGGGCACGCAGGCCCGTCTTACATTCGGCCCTTTCAATCACTCATCTTTCATTCATCAAATGTGCATGTTACATTAACATAGGGGGAAAAAACATTGTCAAATGGATTTTGTAAGCATAAACAATGCATATTACGCATGATACATTCACACGAGAAAACAAAAAAGAACATTATCAAATGAAAGGATTTGAAAGATCGAGGTTGCTAGGTGCTCTAAAATTATAACGTGAGTTAATGAAGTATGTTATCGAGTTGGGAGAACTCATGCTTCACGCTCGACGTGACATACTACGTAATGCACTACTTCTCCATGCATAGAAAGTAGCGCGCAGAAAGGAACTAGCCATTTTGACGGTATTCACTTTTGAGCTCTCGATACGAGCAGACGCTCAGCCAATTTCGGCGTACTGTCAATGACAGAGGCGAGTTAGCCACAGACAGTATAAGCAGCTGAACTGGGGTCGGTTCTACAGGTCAGGTAAATGCCTATTTAAGTATTTTAGTATTGTAATCCAGCGTAACGCGTGATTGTAAGACAACTAATTAGTTATGTGAACGCTTACAAATTCGTAATTACTTTGCGATCAATAGACGACTTGAAATTAGGCCATAGTTCGGGTATGCACTACGGTGTTTATAATTGATATTTGTGAATGTGTAGCTTAAGCCTACTGGTCCTGTGCAAGTCCCTTAAAGAGACAAAGTCTGTGTATTTACTAGTTAAATTACAGGTTGTGAGTAGTTGCATTTATTAGTTAACTGTACAATTGTGGTGAAATGGTTACCGCTATACTTTGTGAACCCAAATTATGTGAGTTCAGTTGTCTGCTGTTAGTGGTGCTTCTTGACTAGGCAGTTAAGCTGATATTGTGTGGAATTCGGACAGTGATGTGACTAGTCAAGGTAAAGCATAGCATGTAATGCTAAGCCACAGGAAGTGATGTAGCTATTTTATGATAACTAAATAGTGATGATATCATTTCTTGAAAGTGTGTAATTCTGTGCAGTAGTGATCATGTAAGGGTTATATATATATATATATATATATATATATATATATATATATATATATATATATATATATATATATATATATATATATATATCCACACACACACACACACACACATACACACACACTGTACTGTTGCGGCGTATATATTAGGTGATGAAGTGCGATACCTAAATGAGCGATTGACCGAGTTACGAAGAGGTTCGACGCAATATGTCTGTGCGTTATCGTCGCGATTGTTGGGAAAGCGGTCGAGGGTCTCCTCTTTACTTCCCTGTGCTCTTTTTATACTGGCATGAGTACTTGAGTGCTTGTGTGATGGATGTGAGGAAAGACGCATGGATGTTGAATGGAACACCGGGAAATATGGGATATGGGACTTCTTGCAAGTCTAATAAGTATGTGACTGGCAAACCAGGCCAGTTGAGCAGTTCGGTCACTGCCCAAGGCTAATCCGCTTGGCAGGAGAACGGAACAGGATTTCTCACCTTGAACATGTGGTGGATTATACATGTTTTAAGATAGATGACTCCTTGCCTCTATAACAGGAGGAAAATCAAGAAGAGTTTCGCTATGATGTGGGAAGAATATCCCACTAGCGAAATGGAAGGATTATACATTGGATATGTAAATTAGTTATTAATTAATGTATGATTCATTAATTAATTTGGTGACATGAATTGTATGCCCAATGATGGGGAGTGGTCCAGGGACCTGTTTTCCCGGAGATTTCGTTTCTATGTTGTAAATAGAAATTGTGTAGCTACTCAACCTAGCAGCAGAAGATATGAGAAAGGAAGTGGCATGAGCGTACAGTATGAGCAGACTCGAACTTCTCGGAACATAATCTTTCCGACGGGCTGATCTGGGGGCTATCTGATATTGGATTGCTACCCATGCTTTAATTATGTTCAGATAGGGATGATTCCCTAATTATGTGAAAACTAATTAGTGATATCTGAAGGCTGTTTATTTATTGACTTGAGGCAAGTGGACCAGTGTTGGTGCCGAATACACTCACCTACAGCTCTCCCTTTCAGGTGTTGCCTGTTTTGTGTTAAGTAACAAACTGTGGCTACTAAGGAAATATTGTGATACGCTCGGTCCAGGGAGACAGGCCAAGTTGAGGTACTGTCATAGCTCCGGGAGCCCATCAGTTCCATTGTCGTTGTTAACAGCCGCCTAACCGTCGGAAATAACAGGTAGTACTTATATGCACCAACATGGGTGCGGTAACTACGTCTGAAGCAGTGCCAGGTCATTATTAGACCCACACAATTTGGGCATCTTCATGTTACTCAGTATCTACAGGTACATTAGATCCAGATCTTAATGAAGTCCACGTGACATTCTAATTGTTGATCCCAGCTAGAATCATGGGTTCTACAGTACTTGATCGTCAGCAGATCCGACGAACAGTGACCTTGTTATGCTTCATTAACTACTGTGCACTAATTCTGTTTATCATGTGGAACCAGACTCAGGTGGAGTCCGGTCAATCTTGAATTTGCCCAGCTGTTCTGACATCATCCGCCAGATTTATAGACACTCACGAGAACTTTTCTTTAACCATGATATGAGGAGCTATTATTTAGTGACTCTAATAGAAAAGTGTGGTTCAGTTAACCCTTACGTTACCCAATCAGCGGTATGAGATTGTATTCACTTAACATTGTACTGTTCTCTTGATATAAACATGGAGGCAGTTATTATTAATGATCACCAGGGGACACCTATGGGCAGGGTGTCGCCCATTCAGGCTGTCTCGTGAGAGCCGTCATAGTGACATTAGACCTTGACTCATCTTGATTTTGTTGAGGTGTTAACTCCATCTAGCCAGCTGTGGTCCAAGTGGGTAGCTCCATTCATCACTTATCGAGTTCTTGGGGTAGAGCTGTCTCCGAGTTTCCAGTCAACCGTGCTGGGAGAGAGACAAAATTTCTGTCCACAAAACCCCGTAGGTCCCTGGATCCCTCCCCCTCTCTCTCTTTTACTACTGTACCAAGCCCCCTCTCATTCTTTTCCCGGAAACACACTACACAACACTGGCTCTAACAAAACAACAATTTAGTTTAATAGAGAAAAGTGTCATGTATGTGCAAAGTGTATGAGTAGAATGTCTGTCGTATAATCTAGTGTGTATGCAGAATCAGACCGAACAGCCAAGGAGTACAGTCTGCTTCTCATCGTACTGGCCACACCACAACAGCATATCAAGGACAGAAAGCCTCACCTAGATGATGTGTCTCTCAGGCCAAGTGTAGACTTCCTCAGATAGCTCGTGGACAATTAGGATGTTTGGTCCTCAATATTGGAAAACAGTCCAATATTGAACATCGATCCAACACACACAGTGTAACTACTCTGTTCATAAAAGTTCTGTGATCAGAGAATCCGAAAATTATTGTTAATGTCACTTTGGAAAATCTAAATGTTAGTATTTCACTTGTTGTAAGAATTTCCCAATGTTAACACACAAGGTTACTGTTCCAGGTATTTATATTTACTAGTGTTCCTGGTACAGGTGTTATTTCAAGTGTCCTGAATTTAATGTGATGTAAACTATCACTTAATAAACACCTTTATATAATATTAATTTCCTGCTCAGCAGAGGCCAGGTTCCTGCAGACCATCTGGGTTATGGGCCCAGTGCAAAAGCCTCTCAGTAAACTCTGCTTTCAATACTCGAGCCATGACTTTCTATGACTTTGTTGCTAGCTTCTTGGTAGAATAACATGGAACAAACGAGTGGAACCTGTTGAAGAAAGAACACACCTGGTGAGAGCAACCCGATTCCGACCTTTATTAGGTGAGTGTAGGCACCGGCCGCATTCAGAAAAATAACAGAGAACCAAACTCTGTCATAAGGCCGAGGAGCTCATCACTTCGGTTTGAGTCATGGTAAGACAAGGAAAGACTAAAGGAAAAGGGTAGAAAACCAGCATATGCCCTACTGGAAGATCCTACCATTTTACATTCCCTTCATCCCCCCAAACCATCTTAAATCTCCCTAAATATCACCCCACTACATTGTCCTTAACTCCCTGAGTTAATGATATCTCACACCAGCTAGTTTAAGCTACGCGATAGGCTACTGTTGCCGACGCTCTTATAATACGTTCTATCACCGCACAGTACTGCATTCTATTCATAAGGATAATCTAAGTTAGATATGATAGTATATGATGGTAGATGGAGACTATGAAATCACACACTGGATAGATGTCCGCGGATATACATCAACAATAGACATTATAGTCTCTCTCTATATAATCAACTAGGAATATTGCACACTTCCGTAGCGCTTCACAACTTTTGGTCGACTACCCCAAATTTGTTTACCTCAACTGGCTTAATATTGGGTCTGACACTAGACAGTCTAGAATCTATTTTTCTCTCTCCTGTCCAGACTGGGTGGAAACAACCCGCCGTCTATTCCGCTTTCATCTGGTGACCTGTCCCGGCACTTCAAAACGTCTTGCCGTCTGTAATCTAGAGAATTCTTGTCCCCACAACAAAAGATCTGGCCGCCATACATCCAGACAGAGTGTCTCCAACTTCCAAGGATGGCTGCCGCTTTGCAGACGTATGGCGCTATAGTCCGTTCTCGATCAACAACATATTAAAGAAATGCCGACAGTTTGTAGACGTTTGGCGCGACTTTCTGTCATCGATCGACCGCCAAGATTTATTGTGACAATCACTAAGACGAACCTGAAGGAAAAGGTTGAGCTACCATGTGTTTGTGTGATGTATTTAGTGCGATATTAATATTTAAAAACTCTGTAAGTGCTAACTTCACTGGTTGCTACGCCTAGCAAATCGCCGCCATCTCCGGCGAACATGACGAAAGTTTATCTCTCTAAATATTCTTGCTCTGAATTAATATTTCGAAATCTGCTGTCTTTTATAAATGCATATTGCAACATAACATCTTAGAAAGCTGTAGTAAGTAAAGTTCTCAATGCACTGTTATGCATTCTATCAAAATGCTAACTGTTTCTGTCTGCTCCTCAGAAGACATTTATGTGCATAAACCAATGCTTCGCTTTTCTGCATGCTTTTCACCTGTGACACCGCTAGTGAGTAAGTGAGGAATTTGTATCTTCCTTCTTTCTTTCTTAGATTATGTGTTATCAATGGGATGATGTAATATTGTTGTATATTTGATAGATTTGTCACTCGAACACTGCACCATTTGAATGCAGTGGCTGTTTTACGTTTCACAATTTGCCATTTGTGACGGTTGTGCTAGACCATCTATCAAGACATAAGGGAGACTCAAAACTCCTGTCTTTTACCAACTGATCTCCAGCAGAAGGAACCATTGCATTTTGACCCCCAGATGAAGAAGAAGAATATAAGTGCAGGAGGTACTAACTTATGTCAGGCCTCTCACACTATTATATATATATATAATATATATATATATATATATATATATATATATATATATATATATATATATATATATATATATATATATATATATATATATATATATTGTTTGTTGTCATGAAAAGGTTTATTATGTTTCGCATTATGTAAACATTACACATAAAGTTTCCTTTATGGCCATTCATGAACACAAACCTTATTTTCTCTTGCCATTGAGAAAATAATTGATATATGAGTTACACTCATAGTAAATTCTGAAGGATGGCGGGACAATAGTTAGTCGAATTTAAGACACCCCCTGTGAACAGAAAATAATAGATTGGAGGTGAGTTGAGAGCGAAGATGAAACAATTGTAAACTAGACATGAAAAACTCAGGGCAAACACACAACATGCATAGCCACACTATGAGAACATGCATGATGTATTTATGTTTGTGTCATTTATAAATGCCATCATAACATCATCATCTTCTTGTCCTTTCTAAGTGATTTGTTTTACTCATCAGACATCATATCAACATTCTGTGTCATTGCTGGTTGTAAACATCTCAATGAAACCAAGGTTACACTAAGAATACACACATACCGCAGGACCAGATGGTATTTAGCATGCACACAGTTGTGGTAACCACTGACATTAATAGTTTATGCAATACTAGCCAGGAGAAGGGGTATAGCTCTCGATCTCAGGCTGTTATCCTTCTTCCTCCCTTCTTCATTTTCCTTTTTTATTCTTAGCTCTTTTGAGTGTTCAAGAATGCATATGTTTATGGTTGTTTGAATCACAGTGGTGCTAATCTTGGTGGATGCAGTAGATTGAGAAAACGATGCCAACCGGTAGGAGATTGAGACAGCTCAGGTACTCCGAAAGAGTTATAAGCAGTCGTCAACGTACAAGTGAATCCATTCATCCATGGGCCCAGATACTAGATGCCAGCCTTGTCTCATTGCTCCAGGTGACATTTTTCCATCTCTAGATCCAGAGCACTCAGGGAAACCCCCGTCAGTTCCCAGTTCAATAGAATAAGAACAGGAGAAACTACCTAACTCCAGGCATCAATCCTTCTGATTGTTCTGAACAATTAATGATATAGTGTGAGAACATTCAATTCATATATACACAGGAGTATGTTCAATTATTTATCAACAGAACTTTAATTAGTCAACACAACACAAACATTACACTATGACACTTCTGGAAGGAAATGGTGGGATGAGCATGTATTATGTTCAAGATGCATGTCACTTTTTTTCACAGACTGTGCATGTATAATATCATGAACTATGTGTAATCTTTGCACCATCACCCCAACCCAGATGTTTTGATTTAATAAATCTTGGGACTTTAGCTGTTTTGTTATTTCCTTGCCAGTTATTCATCGTAACGTAACAAGTTGATTGTGTGTTTAATTATAGTCATAGTTAACACTATTCAGTTTTATTGGGAATTAATAAGGATGGGTGAAATCACATGGGCAGCTGATGTACTTATCCCATGGTCACTCCCCATATTCCCAAGTTCTTTCAGGAATCTCTCTTTATTCTAGATATTGTCCTTCTGGGCCTTCGTGGAATCAAGGGGACTATTTTTGGGGCTCTGAGCTTATTAGATTCTAATTTGGAAGAACAACTTCAAGGTGTGTTTACAATCTACCCGAGACTCCCCTGGACCTGCCGAGTTGTCTGTTGTCTAGGTTCACTACCCAGACAAAATGTTCACTTTTAAGGAATTAGTCCCATCTCTCTAGTATTAAAAGAGTACGGGGATGCACTTAGTGTACCTGATTTCTACCACCCTTTTCAACACCTTACAGTCTGACAGACATTTGTGATGTATTGTTGCTTTGTTGAATACATTTAATTAGAGATTGATTGTATTGATTTGCACACACAAACAAACATCTAACTACATCTCATAATCAACATGTCAACCAGAGAGTTAGATTTGTCCAAGGTCCACGCTACAGCGCGTGAGTTAGGACTAGATTGAGACAAATTGAACGCCTATGTTCAGGAGGTGGAAAGAGACTTTCGCCAAGAAGAGCGAGATAGGAGAAAAGCAGAGTTCGAACTTGAGGCTCGTAAAGTGGCTTTGGAAGAAAAGAAGATAGAAGCAGCTCGTGAGGTTCAACGACTGGAGATGGAAGCAGACTGGGAGAAACGAGAACATGAGTATCGGATGAAGCAACTTGAGACGAGGGCACAAGCTACTGGTGAAACTGAGGGAGCTGTTGGAGGAGTAGCACCTCCAGACTCAGAATCAGCCAGCAGACGTGACTATCATACTATGAAGTGGCCTTTTCCTCCATTTGAACCTGAGAAAAAACGGGTAGACCAGTTCTTAGAGAAATATGAAGCTATGGCTACTGCAATGGGCTTAGCCAGAGAGAAATGGTGTCTGAAACTTTCACAGGGACTTCGCAGGGCTTCTTATGAAGTGTATGCACGCCTACCACCGGGAATGCAGAATGATTACCCCGCATTAAAAGCTGCGCTCTTGAAAAGATTAGAGATAACCGCGCACTCATACCGACGGAAGTTCAGAACTTCCAAGTGGGAACCTGGTGAATTGTTTTCAGCTTACAGCGCCAGGCTAAACTCATACCCCTTGAAGTAGATGGTTATGGCCGGATTAAAAAATGAGTGTGATAGTTTGTGTGAGTTCACATAAGCAATATCGTCAAGTCTCCAACCAACCAGCAGTGTCTGTTATGAAGTCGATCGTTTCTTAAAACCTCGTCTGCCTTATTGACCCATTGAATACCATCTACCTCATCTTCTAACCGACTTTCAACGTTTCATACCACTTAACACTAATATTCTCTTTGACTACACTACAACCAATCTTCTGCTGACTGGGCAAATTTCCAAGCTACCAGAGATAATCATATGTCCTCTATGCAAACAACAGCTGTATTTCAGAAAATTAAAAGTATCTTTTGCAATAAGTCACTATCGTCGAATGAAAAAAAAAGTTTTCAGCAATAAAATTGTACAAAAATTAACAATTAAATTTCTACATGAAACATTCAAGTTGGAAACAATAAAGATAAATTTAATGACAGTGTTTAAGTCCCATCCACTACTCCAAACTATCGTAATAGACTCACGCACATGTGATTAAAGGCACATCAGACCTCTTTTTGGTTTTACAAGATACATAGGTGTTGTGATAACATTGATGTCTGTATAATACGTCTCTTTTATCACTATCGGGTGCATGATTTTTAAAGCTTTTGCGAGCTTACTGAAAACTAAAACAGATTTGTCTAAATTCACGCATACCGACAGGTTTTGCCTTTCCAGATGTACAATTTCTGACATAAATTGTAGTATTGTGTTAACATTTACGCAAATTTTTCATGTGATTACTTCATTGGCACCGAAGAAAAGTGCCTTAGAATATCTATTCACACCTTCGGCAATGTGTTCAATCGATTAAGCCCCATTTAAAACAGCTATATTCAAAATTTCACTATCGTGCGTTAATCGGTCACTGAGATATTACACTAAGAGCAGAAGGCAAGCCCCTGGCTTTGCCGGTATCAAGGGACACAATTAATTCCAAAATACGCAAAGCTAAATAACTCGCGTTATTTAAAGAATATTTTAATGATTATTACACTTAATTCATTAATTATGTTATTTAAATTGAATGTATAATTTTGTGACTGGTCTTTAATGTTATTTTCACTAGGAATAAATCAATTCTATCTGTTATTACGTTTAGTGCCGGTCTTCCTGGTCGGGGTGTTAGCAGCTTTCTCCGTAACCCCGAATATTCTCGTGGGTGACGTGAGCGCACGAGAATTGGAAGAGGTTCGAGTCGCGCCAGTGACTTATGAGAGTATAGAGCCAGTCGCTCAGGAAGTCGTGATGTGCTGATGAGCGTAGGAATCAACATACAGCTTAAAGATGTTGATGTTGACCGCAATATCCTGAAACAGGATAAAAACGCGGGGAAAAAATTACGTTTATTATTTATGATATATTACATCATCGCTAGTATTTATATAGCATAATATGGCTTCAGGCTATTTCCTAAAGCTGAATATGCCCGATCGTCCTTTTGGCTCAAATCTTTTCGGTCTTTTGGCTAAGATCAGTCTAGTATTGTCTCGTGGTCTAGGTAGGGACGTGCTGTTCATCATTTTTCATATCTCGATGTGAGTATGATGGCCTCTCTCTGGGGGGCAAAGGCTAATATCCGGGGTTGGGACCCATTCCCTCGAGCCCCTCACATCGGCCTACTCCGCCTGTCAACAACCTGTTTTCATGCGATCATGCGGACCCTTCATTCACCCCTCGTACTACAAACACATCGTTGGGTAAATGGATAATCAGAATTCATATTTAATTCTGTTCTACAACACTGGCTCTCTAAGCATACACATTTAACATTCAATTGTAATCTACAATTATTGAGTAAGTATAACTATGCCCTCTAAACTATACACCACAAGGGAAAACACATAGGTCTGGTCACACCGACTGTCAGTCTCCGTCTGACCCAAATCACTTGTCCAGTCCAGTTTCTTGTCCCCCTTTCTCGTGCTATTAGTTGTGCAGCGTGCTGTCACACTTGCCACGTCCAGTTGTCCAGTCCTCGTAGCCTACAGCTATACTAGAGTTCAGTCTGTTTACGGGTAATCCTCGTGCTTACGTTACTGTCCTATTACGGGAGTGAATCCCGTTATGTCCTAATTACGTCCTAGCTATGACAATGCGTGTCCTATCCATGTCTGGTCCTAACACTGGTATTGGAGTACTATCTCCTTCTACTGTCTTCCTCTGTGTATACTCTTGTATAGAGTCCCTATCAGGTCCTGTCTTTGTCCTTTACTTTCCTCTGTCCTTGTCCTGTTTGTCTCTATGTCTATCCTACTTCTATCTATCTATCCCAGCACCTTGACACCCGTACACACACACTGGGACTCACAGCCGGGTGCCGTAGTTAACCGGAAGTACCAATGACAACCGGAACTGACACCGGAAGTACCAGAAAAGCCCGCCAACTTAAAAAATGAGGTCCTTTTCGCCAGATCGAACAGGGGGCGGTATAACAAACATATAAGCATTTATGTGGCACATAAATCCCCACATAAATCCCCACAAATGACACTTGTTTCAGCCATTTAAAACTACTGACTCCACATACTCATTTCCCTTCGTAGTCATTAGGAAACAGGACAATAATCTAAGATTATGTATAGATTTCAGGAGGCTGAACAGCATTACTATTGTGGATCCGGAGCCTATGGACAGTACTAACGATCAGCTGACGCAAACATCGTCTGAAAAGTATTTTAGCAAGTTGGATCTGGCAAAAGGGTACTGGCAAACAGCCAAACCGCTAGCAGCGTTTGCTACCCTACAGAGTTTATTCCAGTGGAATTACATGCCGTTTGGGTTAGTTAAATCACCAGCAATGTTCGTTAAGATGATGAGAACACTGCTACATGGACGCAAGGACATTATCAATTATATAGACGACATTTGTCTTTTTAGTAAAAAAAAAAGGATCATGTGGCAGGATTAGAATCCTTGTTTTAGAGCCTGAGACAACATAACTTGACGGTTAAGCCATCCAAAGTCCAAATTGTATATGAGGAAATAAGTTTCCTTGGACATGTTATTGGCAGTGGCGTACTTAAACCGGAAGAACAAATGTGAAGATTCTGGATATTCAAATACCAAAACAAAGAAGCAAATTAGGATCTTACTCGGGTTAGCAAACTTCTATAATAAATTTATAAGAAACGTTTCATCCATCACGTCAGCGTTGTCTGCATTGACACAGAAGTGCAGACCTAACAAAGTTGTATGGACACAGCAGTGCGATGATGCACTCAGAAGTATAAAGCATGTATTTTCTAGTCATCTCATTTTAATCCTCCCTAATCTTGATTTGAAGAATGCAGACGATATAAATGGAATCAGCATTGGAGGACGAAACATCTATAACATTAGATATACAGATGATACAGTATTAATTGCAGACAATTAGCAGGATCTGCAACTATTAGTAGATGCGGTTGTTGCACACAGTGAACATCTGGGGTTAGGATTAAATAGTAAAAAGACACAGATTATGGTCGTCACTAGGAAGAACGAAGTGCCACAATGTAATATAAAGTAAATGGGAATATTCTTTAACAAGTGAATCGGTACAATTATCTCGGAACATCTGATGGGAGATGCCTTGAAGAGATTAGAACAAGAATTGCCATGGCGAAAGTAGCCTTTAGCAAGATGAAAAACATACTGACCAGTAAAAAGATGTCAATTGAAACGAGAAAAAGAGTGTTGAGGGGCTACATAGAGTCTGTTCTTTTGTATGGATGTGAAACTTGGACAATGAGCAGTCAAGCTGAAAAACATCTGATGGCTGCAGAAATGTGGTTTCTGAGGAAAATGCAAAGAATACCATGGACAGACAGAAAAACCAATGACCAAGTACTACAGGAAACACATGAAAATCGTAAATTGATTAGAGAAATTAGACTAGACATGTTATGAGAAAAAATGGATTGGAGAACTTAGTGACAAATGGCAAGATCGAATTGAACAGACCAAGAGGAAGACCGAGAGGAAAATACCTAGATGGCTTGGCCACATGGCATGGACGAGACAGGAACACTGAGCTGATCCACGACTCTGGTGATCGAGTGAAATGGCGAGTCATGACCGCCCACGCTTTCCGGCAGGCACATGATTGATTGATTGAATCTTGATTTACAGTTTACTCTTAGGGTAGACGCATCATCGACAGGAATCGGCGGATACCTGATGCAAGAGAAAAATCACCTCATGCATCCAGTGCTATAAGTCAGCAGGTAACACCCGCCACCAGAAGAAAATTACTCAACGCTCGTGAGGCCCTGGCAATTGTATGGTCGGTACATAAACTTTCCAGATACTTACTGGGCAGAAGATTCATCCTACAAACGGACCACAGACCGCTCACATTCATCCATACAGCAGCGATGAAGAACGCACGCGTTCACAGATGGAGTATATTGCTGCAGGAGTACGAATTTGTTCCGATGCCCATACGGGGTGAGGACAACACAATGGCAGACTTGTTGTCCAGAAATCACCAAGGGCAAGATTCAACGAAACAAGAACTATAGAGGTAGTGTGTGAACTTGTTAATTCATACCTATACAGAACTGCAAGGATGGTGTAGCACTCCAACATTCTCCATTTTTTGGTCAAGTTAGACCGTGTTATCTATCCAATGTGAATGTTGTATGTAATGCATGATGTTATGGGTAGGGGCATGTTGAATTTTTGGTTCTATATGCATGGGGAAGGTGTTATGGTACTTGTGATTACCTGATGTATTACTGAGTGTGGCAGCTTGAGTATGAGTATGAGGGAGACATACTGGGCTAAAGGCTTGCGAACGAGGTTTGTGAGCCCGTATACCCGGGTTCGAAACACGGCGGTGCTGGTTTTTTCGAAAAAAAGGTATAGGGGCTGGTTGTTCAGGAAGTAATGGCAAACTACTGAACGTAACACTTGCCTAGTGCATCAACAGCAGCTCAAAAAATGCTGGTGTTGACTGAAACGTCTCGTAAGGGATACGCAACACAATTTTTTTTTACTTATTTACGAAAGTAGAGTGGCATTACCCTCCCATCATGTTTTCTTTTGAGAAGGAGGTAGTGTAACGTGCGTGTGTCTAGGCATAACTGGGGTGATTGTACTACTTAAGAATGTGAGATGTACAACAAAGGGTCATAGATGTGAAGAGATTAGAGCGTATGTGAGGTTAGAGATGTCGATTAAGAAATTCCAAAACTAAGGTGGGCCTGAAACACAATGGAGGATAGATCACAGAGATGTGTCTAAGTCACATATGCATAGAGAAAACGTGATAGCTCAGAAATGTTAGATTGTTAGAACACGTACGGGGTTAAGAGGGAATCGCTAATGAGATGCGAATACGTGACAGGAAACTAAGAAATAAAGAAGAATCCTAAATGTAATTTTCAAGGGGAATGATGAGTGGGACCAGGTGGTTCTTCTTCTTCTTCGTTCATCCGGAGTTTTTTCCCCCGGATGTGATTGCGTTGTGCCTGTTTACAGCAGAGCTGCGTTCTTGCGCCGTTAGGCCGACACATCCGACTTCTGCGGGCATTTGTTGACCTGGTTAACCTTCCCGGGGGTTTCTTAGGACGTTTGACTCTCACTGTTGTGGTGTTATCCCCCATCCCAGCTGGTCCATATAGAACAGCCAAAGATCCTGGTCAGCGCTCAAGGGAAGGCGAGCAGACCATGGGCATTCCCCGCCATCCAAGGAGGCTTCCATACTTGCAGAGCCGATACATAGCGCTCTGGTACTGGGCTCACCCAAGGAATCGTCACGTCCTGCACATGGCTGCTTAGCCTCACTTCCGTATATTGGGCCTTCCGTTCACCATAGGCTGTTCTTCCGGAAACCAGAAGTATGCAGTCTACAGATATCCACACAGTGAGCTTTCGATTCGGACTTTCCATGTAATGGATTTGCTATCCAAGCAATATTCCATTTCGTGCCACTAGAACACTTTTCCACCTTTTATGAAGCCCACACAATGGGCTTTTGATTCGGACTTTCCACGTAATGGATTTGTTATCCAAGCAATATTCCATTTCGTGCCACTAGAACACTTTTCCACCTTTTATGAAGCCCACACAGCGAGCTTTCGATTTGGACTTTCCACATAATGGATTTGCTATCCAAGCAATATTCCATTTCATGCCTCTGGGTCTTCATGCACCTTTAAATGTCAACCTGTATGTAGTTAAAGTAATCTGCGTCAACTTTAGCTTGTTGATATCTCCATAGAGCTTGTCCTCAAATGAAGCAGGTGTGGGCCAAAATATCTTTCTCTGTTCTGCATACATTGGGCAATCCTGCAGCAAATGTTTTGCTGTCATTTTTCCAGTTCTACAAATACATTCATCGGTATCTCTTATCTTTAGTTTATTGAACAAGTGGTATTTCAACCTGTTATGTCCTGTGCGGAGTCTGAAGATTGCTACTTGTTCTCTTCGGTCGAGTTTGTAATATGCATCATCCTTCTGATGGCATGGATGCTCTGATTCCCATTTGGTTCTATAAGTGCTTTTTATCAACCTCTTTGCCTCATTATAGGTTATGTCTATGTCAGGCTGTGGTAGTCGTCCGCCCTCTTTTGCCAGTCTGTCAGCCTCTTCGTTTCCAGGTATACTGCAATGTGATGGGATCCACTGTATTACAACTTTTTTGGATTTCTGGCATAGACCATGGAGTGCTGCTCTTAGGTCAGTTAGTTCTGTGCTGTTATTGCTCTTCAGTATTGAGACAGCTGACTTTGCATCTGTGAAGATAGCTATTTGATTCTCTTTATTTTCCTCCATCAGGAGCATTTCTGCTGCAGTTTTCAGAGCCTCTACCTCCGCTTTGAAGTTACTTGAAAATTTTCCAGTTGCCATTGAATGTGTTTTTTTCACTCCATTTTTTAAATTTAGGAGAATTCCTCCTCCTCCATTCTCTATTGAATTTTTGGCTGATCCATCTGTATATGCATGGGTCCAATTCCTGCTTGGGTAATGTTCTTTTATGTAGTTTAGGGTTATTTCTCTTCTTTCGGTTTCATGCTGAGTGTTCTTTTTCTCAATACCAGGAATGTTTTCTATCATCTCAGGCAGTTGCTGCTGTCTCCAAGCTGGGAACTTGTGTGCATTGTGTATGGGCTTGACTGTTGATATGTTAAGTATAGGATCTGCCCTAATCCTTCGTTTTGCAGTTTCTACAAAGTTGCTACGCTTCAGTCTTCCCTTTCCAAAACCATTAAATCTGTTGTACATAGGGTGGTCTGTCAATCTTCTAAATTTTTCTGCTTGTTGCTGGGCTCTGCTATCTCTTCTATCCTGCATTGGTTGTAAACAAGTGATCTTTTCTAGTTCATTAATAGGCGTTGTCTTCATGCTTCCAGTTATGATTCGCATTCCATGGTTTTGGACTCTACTTATTTTGCTAAAGTTTGACTTAGCTGATGTTGCCCAAGCTGCAATGCCATATTCCAGTACTGGCCTCACCCGTCCAGTATATAACTTCTTGAGAACTTTCTCATCTGCTCCCCACGTTGTACCAGCAAGCTTTTTCATGATTGCCATTCTCTGCCTTGCTCTTGTTCGATTTTTCTCAACCTGTGTCTTCCATGTCAGGCGACGATCAAAGGTGACTCCTAGATAGTTTGGATTTTCTTCATGGCGCAATATTTTTCCATTCAATACCAGCTTAGTTTGCTGAGTTTTCTTTGAGAGGGAGAACACTGTGCATGTTGTTTTCTCCTCATTTATCTTCACTAGCCATGATTTTGACCAGTCCTCTAGCGCTAATAAGGCTTGCTGTATTCTGCTATTAGCTGTACTAATATATTCTTCAGATGTCCATATGGCTAGGTCATCTGCAAAGGAGGATGTGTGTACTCTGGCTGGAAAATTTTCTGTGATGTCATTTATATATGCTAGGAATAATGTTTGTGAAAGAACTCCTCCTTGGGGGACACCTTGCTCCAACAGCATCATTTTGCTTGTTTGTCCTTGTAATTTTGTCCTGACAGTTCTGTTCTCAAGGTAGTGGCTGATCCATTTATAAATTTTTCCACAAACATGCATGTTTTGCAGTTTTACTTTCAGTCCTTCCTTCCATACTTTATCAAATGCTTTTTCTAAATCTATCCAGACTGCTAGTGTGTGCTTTTTCTCTTGGAAAGCATCCTCTATTTCCTGAGCTATATAGGTTATTTGATCTTCAGTGGATCTGTACTTTCTGAATCCTGGTTGGTGTGGTGTTAAGAGTTTGTTTTCTTCCGGATGCCATGTTAGCCTGCCATTGATAATGCGTTCCATTAATTTTCCTACACAGCTAAGTAGACTGATAGGTCGATAGCCATTTGGTTCTTCCAGGTCTTTTCCTTTCTTTGGGACTGGTATTAGTATAGCTTCCTTCCATGCCTGTGGGACTATTCCTCTCATTCCAGCTGTTATTTAGGACTGCTAGTAGTTTCTTCTTTGCCTTGGTGCCTAGTCCTATTAGCATTTCATTTGTGATTCCATCCTTTCCTGGTGATTTCTTCTTTTTTAGGGTATTCATTGCCTGTTCCATTTCTTCCATTGTTAGATTTGCCATCATATATTCTGCTGCTGTCTCCTGTATTTCTATGATGTATCTGTTTGTCTTTGATTGCTTTCTTTTGTTCGGTTGTAATATCAATGTGGTTTGCATTTGCATAGTGTTCCATTAGTGCATTTGCAGCCTTTTTTCCTGTAAGCAAGGCATTTCCTTGTTTAATTGTTATTTGTTTGTTTCTAGGTCCTTCATTGTTCATGGCTTTCACTAGTTTCCATAGTTTGTTTCCATCCCTGTCAAAATTCAGGTTTTCTGTTTTTTCCCTCCAACAATCTCTTGATGTTTGATTTACTGTTCTTTTATATTTTGCTGAGATGGCTTTGAGAGAGATGTTCGCTTCAATTGTTTGTTCTCTCTCTGCTGTCTTCCTGGCATCTTCAACTTTGTCCTCCAAACTTTGTAGTTCTTCAGTCCAGTAAGGTTTGTAATTTTTCCTCGCTCCTCTTGAAATGGACTCAGTGGCTGCCTGTATTATCGCTCTGTTTAGACTTTCCACCATTTGCTTTATGTTGCCATATCGTGTATTTATGTTTTCACAATATTTGTCTGTTAGTATGGCAAATCTGTCCCAATCTGCTCGTTTGTAATTCCAGCGGGGCAAGGGCTTTTGCTCCTGTGGAACATACTCCATATTCATTACAAGCTTGATTGGTCTGTGGTCACTACCTGCTAATTGGTCCAGCACATGGCGATCGATTTTGTGGAGGATGTCTCCTGTGCAGAAAGCTAAGTCTGGAGTAGAAGTGGTAAGCCATCTTCTGGAGTAGAAGCTCGGTGTGTCATCCGCTTTGTTGAGTAGATGGAGATTTGAGTCTATTTCCCAGTCCTCCAATTCATCTCCTCTTTTGTCAGTATCTGGGTATCCCCATCTTTCTGAACGGCTATTAAAGTCTCCGACAATAATGCAGTTTGTGTCAGTTATTTTCATATTTGAGAGTGTAAGGTCCTTATCTGCTGGGCTATACAGATTGTAGATTCTTATTTTCACGTCCTTTATCATTATATCAACACCTATAATTTCCGTTTGGTTGTCAGAGATCACAGATACTTCGCTGCAAGGTATTGTGTTTCGTGTAAGTATTAGAACTCCTCCTTTGTGTCCTTCGCGGTCGAAACGTGTGGCCTGATATCCTCTGACTGAGAATTTGTGATTGGCGTTGAGGTGTGTCTCTTGAATGCATGCCACATCTATTCTATCTTTATGAAGACGCTGTGTTAGGGAGTCTTTCTTCTTGTAAACTCCTTCGGCATTCCACTGTAGTATGTTAAGTGTCCGGGGTATTTGGTCAATAGCTCTTAACCTACTCCTCTGTGCCTTGACTCCACAGCACAGGGGAAGGTGACCACCAGTAGTCATGGGTGGACCCCCTCGAGGCAGGGGGCCCGGCACTATCGCCGCCTGATGGGACTTCACGGGATTAGCACCATAACGATTAATTTTGATTTGTGACATCATGAATTAAGTTACGTTGCACTGCTTTGTCAAGCCTGTGGCTCAGTACATCCGATTTCAACAAGCATTTATTCGGGATGCTATCCCTAGCCTTTGACTGTCCCCAGTCTACCTACAAGGCAGCAGGTTTTACGTTGCACTGCTTTGTCAAGCCTGTGGCTCAGTACATTCGATTTCGACAAGCATGTAGTCGGGATGCTTTCCCTAGCCTTTGACTGTCCCCAGTCTACCTACAAGGCAGCAGATTTGTGTGTCTCTTCGTCTGGTCCCTCTCCCTTGACCTGTCCGACATGGGTGGCCCTACCAGTAGCTGT
Source organism: Cepaea nemoralis (assembly GCA_014155875.1). Lineage (NCBI taxonomy): Eukaryota > Metazoa > Mollusca > Gastropoda > Stylommatophora > Helicidae > Cepaea > Cepaea nemoralis. The sequence goes on along the minus strand of JACEFZ010016180.1, from coordinate 1,200,965 downwards.
ACTACCGTCGGCATAGCTCTTGGGGTCATTGGGACGCACAAGCCCCTCTACCTCGTCACGGTGGACACACAGCAGAGGGGGGACCAGGTGGTTTAAATGGTGTTCTTGGGAGGTCTCGAGAAAAATCGAATAAGACCACAGGCTGGGCAAATTAACGGGGAGTTGAGTTGTGGCGGAGTCAGGGACAACCTCGCCGGGTGGATTTGTAGACAGTCGAGTCTGGGGGATAAGAGTAGAGAACTAGTCCGGCAGTGGAGTTTCTGAGTGGTTCTAATCGGCTGTTTGAGAGCCGGGCGTAACTGTCTATGTGCACTAGGTTAAGAAGGCCTAGAGAAGGCAATGTTATAGTAGAAGTAATTCCCAACGACGATGGATTATGTACTACTAAACTTCCTGGAATAATATTATACATTTCACCCTGTTCATCTATGATTAAACGAAGTTGTGTGTGCAACACCGATGTTCTCAAGTGACTCATAGCTGTTGATTAGAGTGATGATCCGTGTGGTTATACCTGGGACTGATCCATCCTGCACTCCTCAGTGATATCTGAAAATTATCGGGACCTTAGACAACGGCCAATCTCATCCTGTTGCAGGAGATTGTGACAGATTATGACCATTCATTTCAAACAGTGGGGTTGAAAGTATGGAGCCATGAGTTCTAAGATGGCTGATAAGGCCTATTTTGGCTCGAAATGTTCTTTGGCTCGAATTGTTCTTTGACAATGTTGGCAAAGAATGCTTGACGTTCCAGGAGGAGGATCTCCTGCAGTGGTTTTTCTGTCCAGCCTTTTCTTCACAGCTCTTGCAGTCCTGGTTGCTTCACAAATGACTGCACCCTTGCGTAATGATGTACGCCACGAATTTCGGTCTTTGGCAGCAGTCTCCCAGGTGTCAAGATGAATTCCAAAAGCTTTCAGTGAGATTTTCAGTGTCTTTAAAGCGTTTCCTCTGGCCGCTTTGGGAGCGTTTACCACATCGCAGCTCACCGTAAAAAATTCGGCTCAAATGTGATAGGTTGAGTATCAGATACGTTTGAGTACTTTACTGGAATGGTGCCTCATTTCATTAACGCCGACTCATTCCTGAAAAGCTCCTTTATGGGAACGACATCTTTTGTTGATGCGCGCCATACATTTCTTTTGCTTTTCCTGATGATTTTGACGAGCGACCTTGCAACATCTGTAGCACTTGATACCTCAGCGTTTGCTTTCTTCTCTGTCTCAGCACTTTACAATAACTACATCTCCAATGCCTTCTATTTCTTCACCATCTCATTACTTATTGTCCAATATTCGCACCTATCAATACAGAATAACTTTCCTCATACATCTTTCACTGTCTTCCATTAATATTATGTTAAATAAAACACAGAAAAATCACAAAGAGCCGTCTTGTCATCACATAAGGATTATACATTTATTTAATCCATAAATCACATAAGGATTATGCATTTAATTAATCCATAAATTATCATGAATATATTATGTAACCATACTATGAGAATTGCTTATATATTGGATGCAACATTTACGAACGCCATATCCAGTTGCAGTGGCTAGTGCGCACGCCGGTGGACTCCAAAGTCATGCATTTCAATTCTTATCGAGGTAGGTATATTTTAAAGTATGACCTCGGCTACCAAGTCGACCCGACCTAAACAAGTTACCAGGAAATGTTATAGGAAGATAAGTTATGCTATGTCGAACGCCGTCACTGCACACCGGGCATTCCCAGACAGGCTCAGTCCTCCCATGCAGCAGCCATCCCAAAGTATTTCTGCTCTCTGTTCCCAAAGGCGCTGGCTATGGTATCTCCTCTCTTTTCCCCGAAGGCGGCATTGGCGTGCCTGACCAGGCTTCACCTCCTGTACATGGAATCGAGCTAGCTTCTGTGTCTCGTCAGTACCCGCCAACAGAGCTCTACTACATTGATTATTTCCGCCGTGTCCATGCTTCTTCCCGTGTATATCTGCCAGTTGGTCTGCACGTCCAGGACCTTTCTGGGGTCGACACCGCCTCATAAAGGTGGTACTGGAGATTGTTTTCTTATTGGATATAAAGGCGACAAGCTTGAAACTGACCACATCACCCATTGAGTTCGATTGATTTATACAAATATATATGGAACCAGCTCCATTTAACCAATACTCATCTAGACGTGGAAAAAGGAGTCTTGTATTGTACTCTCTTTATAGTCATGTACTGTACTCACTTTATAGTCAAGTACAATACTCACTTTATCGTATTTTACTGTACTCACTATATAGTCGTGTACTGTACTCATGTTATAGCATTGTACTGTACTCACTATATAGTCTTTTACTGTTCTCACTTTATATGAAGAGTTGCTAAAAAGTACAGAAAACTCGAAATTATATACTGTCGTAGGCGTGTGTGAGGATATATATATATTCAAATATGAGGTTGTGTGACCATATCTTTCCACCATCCTTTGCTCTTCCTAGAAACCAATCTCGAATACCAGTTTTACGACGTTCGGTGTCGACCCCCAGAGTCGAACAGAGCGGTTGGTGAACAGAGGTTTCTACCAGTACTGGAAATTATACCCTGCATTACTGTATTAGTAAACCAGTGCCATTATTCAAAATGTCACTGCGTATAAGTTATGTAGCCGATATTAATTATGACAGTTATGGACACTTAACATATGCAGTTCATATTTGTGATATTTCTTCTTGTTCGAACGCTTCTTTAGAGAAGTTCGTCATATATGTGCATTTATGTGCTATATTCTTCCTTTGAAGACAGATTTCAGTCAAGATAACAGGTTCTGTTTACCTGTAGGTAAGGGTTTGAAAAAGGTAAATGTAGCTCCATAGCATAGACTGGAGTTAGATGTGAAGTATTAGGCCTTCACATATTTTAGCGCACAACGTATGAGGTGGGGTGGTCTGGTCCTGCTCGTCGCCTTTTCTTCTCAGAAGTTTCCAGAAAATGTGAAAAATTGATAGCCATTGTTGTGAAACTGGGTCGGTCTCAGCTCAGAGCCGTACTGGTTGGACAAAATAATTCTCTCCTGGGGATTGAACCCGGGTCACTGTCTTTGTAGGCAAGCGCACTAACCACCATGCCACCGCGACACCACTTGAACGGATACCCTAACAATTTTGCCAAGACCGGCGCCTTATGGCCTACACTTTGCAACTTACAATATCCGTGTAGTTATTAACGTGCAACTGGCACATGAGGTATCATGTTCACCCTGACTAAAGAAGACTGGGTATCTGACTTCACTCCCAAGAGATCCGCATGGTGTGTGATGTTAGGAACCAGCGGGTTTTGTCAAATGTCCCAGCTCTATGCAGGAAGCAGATCATGCGGCATCTAAGTCTGAGCGCAGACGCAAAAAGTTTTAGCCACGTCTTCCCATTTGTGATATTTGAATACCGGTCATCCATAATCTGAAGCAGGTAACCCCAATCATTGATTGTAGGGGTGTCCAGAAGGAAGCATCATCACTCACAGCTCTTCGGTATTTCCCAACTTCAGCGAAACACGTCAGCGCAAGAACAGAGCAGCTCGTCCAATCCCAGTGTTCTCAGTCCGGTTATTTCCGCTGGTTTCCTGGTGACCGCAAAGGTCAGTGGAGGGTTGTTTCTGATGGTTTCATGATAGTTGTTGTTATTGTTGTTTGTCTTCCATTTTTACCGTTTAGCGTCGTGGGGAGGGGTTATTGAAGTTTCAGTGCTTGTGACTCGCACCTTTCCTCCAGTTTCCTCCCTGATTCATGAGCGTGTTTCTAGGATTAAGACTAGTTCTCGCTGGGCTAAAACCGCCATTATCTGACCTAATTATGAGGTGAAGATTTCATGGTTATTAATGTGCCTTTATAGTTAGCACATCAGACATCTTAAATGACTCAAAACATAAAACTACATCGCACATAACTGATGATGTGGTAAAACTGACTGTACATCATACATCGCTAATGTCGTGATAATACAGACTGTACATCAGTCATTGTAAATGGATTTGTTATAAAGTTTGCTCATCTGACATCGTTAATGATTAGACAAAAGACGGTTCACATTCAACGTCCTTCAATAACGTGCCGAAACATATCGTACTCACAAACATCAAGAGAAATGTAAGACAGGCTATACACATCACACAAATATAATGATGTGTAATACAGATAACACATCAATCATCTCTAGTCATGGAGTGATAACATTCTTACATCAGACATCATTGTGATCTGATAAATTTATCAACATTTCAATCAAATTCATTGATATGACAAAACCATTATACATCACGTATTGTCAGTAGTGACACAAACTTTATTTTAAACATACTCAATGACACGGTAAAACAGACTGCAAAATGATCTACAGTACGGTAATATAGATTTTACTTCTTCTTCTTCTTCTTCTTCTTTCATCCGGTTTACAGCAGAGCTGCTTTTCTTGCGCCTTTAGGCCGATACATCAGACTCCTGCTGGCATTTGTTGACTGGGTTAACCTTCCCGGGGTATAGATTGTACTACATATAGTATTTAGACATCTTCAATGATGTGATAATTCAGACTGTACTACAGACTGCACTTACAACATTTTCAGTGATGTGATGATATAATAAATAATAAGGAAGGCTGTATTACAGACTATACGCTTATTTAAACATCTTCAAAGACATCATAATGCAGACAATTCGCTTATTTATACATCTTTAAAGACATCACAATACAGATAATACGCTTATTTATACATCTTTAAAAACATCACAATGCAGACAGTACGCTTATTTAAACATCGTCAAAGACATCACAGTACAGCAGGGGTTCTCAACCTGTGGAGAATTCCCCCCCCCCCCCAGGGAGGGGAATTTCGGGGTTTCCAGGAAGGGGGGGGGGATGAAGATTATTTCAACATTGCGTTAATACAAGAACCGATTACTTGATCTTGTTTTTCCCTTCATACTTTACGGTTCTATACGTCTAACCCTTCTAAAATTAATTTTATAAAGTAAGTAGACCCTCAAATCACGTTTTATGTGGACGTCTAGACTTGTTTTAGTGTGTGCTATTAAATTTAGCTTCAATTATTATGTATACTGTGTAGAGGCAGGGGGAACTTTTTAGGGAGGAAATACGAAAGGGGGGGGGAATGACGTCCTAAAAGTATGGTGAAGGGGGACACAGGTCTAAAAAGGTTGAGAACCACTGCAATACAGACAGTACGCTTATTTAGACATCGTCAAAGACATCACAATACAGACAGTACGCTTATTTAGACATCGTCAAAGACATCACAATACAGACAGTACACTTATTTAAACATCGTTAAAGACATCACAATGCAGACAGTACGTTATGTAACATCGTTAAAGACATCACAATACAGACAGTACGCTCATTTAAACATCGTTAAAGACATCACAGAACCGACAGTAAGTAAAGGAACTTTTTACACACCTTAAAGCGCATTGGCTATCTGTTGCTAGACTCAAATACAGGGTGTATTTTTAATGACTGTGCAGTGTTTGAAAATATTCCGGTCCAAGTTTTGTATTCACTTATTATGTTGCATGAACAACTTTACAGAGGGTGAATAAAAAACTTAGACCGGCAATATTTTCAAACACTGCACAGTTATTAAAAATACACCCTGTATTTATACTGTAATATAGGCCAATTAGTGCTGTATGGGTGATGTGGTCAATATCACACTGGGCGCCTTTACTTTCCAAAACATTTAATGGTACCAATTTTATGCTGGGTCGACCTGTGACCCCCAAGTCATGGATCACTCTATGTTTATACACACGCACACACACGCGCGCGCGCACGCGCACACACCCGCTAATTGACATTTACAGATTACAGACAAAGGTTATACATTTCACAAACATCACAATAAGAAACGTCATAAAAAAAGATTACACACTTCATAATATATACTCGACGACACATCCAATGCTTACTGCCACACGTGGCACAAGAAAGCTGGACCCAGCTGTTACCTGCTAAACATTAAGATAAGAAAATACCCTAGTATGATAACAAAAACAAATGGCTTGATGCCAGAAACATCAAGTTCAACGAAGAAGACATAAAATATAACCGCGTGCTTAAATATGATTCCGAAACGATAAAATTTCCGGGTCAATGGTCAGAATAGATTAAAAAAGAGTAGTAACGGACCCAGCTAAACGAAAGAAAACAAAAGAAGTCTAGTAGAACTGCCCCGCTTCTTTTTATGAGACAACGTTATTCCCACCAACTATACCGCATCTTAGTTTGTGAAGCGACAATATTACACTTATACTTTATCCTACAATTATAATATTGAGTGACCAGTCCGTCCCTAGCAGTCTTTTTCTTTCTAAAGAAATCTATGGCAGATATTGTTTCATACCGTGTGGGTCCCCCAACCCCCCGACTAAAGTGGGAGTTGTAGCTGCACCAGATTTTATTAGAAGGCAGCAAGTCAAATGGTTTGGCCATGCAAGTAGGTTACCAACTAACAGTATACCACAACAAGCAACGATGTACAGACAAGAGGGAAGCAGAGGAAGATGTCGATCATATAAACGATGGACGCAGGGAATAACAGAGTCCATGGGAATATCGATACATGAAGCCCATAAGCGGGCACTCTCTCGCTGTTTATACTTCACCTCGACACCGCAAGGTACAAGAGGAACAAGATGACATAAGATGAGACCGAGTGGGTCTTCTTCAGTGACGTAAACGAACAAGAGAAGGGTGGGAAGAAGTGATTATGATATGAGGACATGCGCTGTAATGACCGGATGTTAGTCTGTTGACTTCCGTTTGCCAGATCATCATCATCATCATCATCATCATCATCATCATCATCATCACCATCATCATGCGCCATGTCGTTCATCATAAGCGGTCATGGTTCGCCATCTTACACGATCACCAAAGTCTTGCACCAGGTCTGTGTTCTGGTCTCGATTATGTCAAGCTTGATCCTTTCCCATCAGGTTTACCGAATGTCACTATGTTTTCAAGCCTATTTCTCCACATAACAATTCTTGCCTGTTCACATCTGACTTCTTTAATCAATTTGCGGTTTTCATTTGTTTCTTGAAGAACTGTTGCATTCGTTTCTCTTTGAATTCAAGGTATTCTTTTGCATTTAAAAAAAACAAACAAAAAACAGGCAGGTGTGCGCAACATTTGAAGTGAACATTAAACAGAATAAGAGAGAGAGAGAGAGAGAGAGAGAGAGAGAGAGAGAGAGAGAGAGAGAGAGAGAGAGAGAGAGAGAGAGAGAGAGAGAGAGAGAGAGAGAGAGAGAGAGAGAGAGTCCGACAAACAATATTGACTAAAGCGAAAAAGACGGAAAGCAATATATGTATGAGAAAAGGTGAACTGTTGGCTAATTTTTACAGCCGCTAACTGTTGGCTATTTGTTACAGTGGCTAAATCATTGCTGTTTATTACACTGGCGAATTGTTTGCTGTTTGTTACAGTCATTATGTGCTTGCTGCTTGTTATTGTCGCTAACTGCTGGCTGTTTCTTATAGTCGCTAGGCGCTGGCTTAGTACTGTTACTAATTGTTGGCTGCTGAATACGCCGCCAATTGCTAGCGTTTGTTACAGTCGCTACTACTGACTGCTTATTACAGTCGTTTACTAATGGCTGTTGGTTACAACCTCTACCTCCTAGCCGTGTGCTGCTGTCGCTAATTGATGGCTGGTTGTTCCATGGCGAAGGCATTTCGGACGCAGTTCGTGATCCAGCATACTGAGGGGCTGAGTGGTCTCGGGGTATGGTGTCCGCCTCGAGTGCTGGAGGTTCCGGGTTCAGGCCCCGGTGAGGACAGGGATTTATTTAAAAAATCCACGTGGACTTCCAGTAATTTCCCCTGGTCTCTGGGTGGTGAGATCGGACACCCGTGTGTATTGTTGCGCACGTAAAAAATCCCTTGACAGTTGGAAATAAAAAAAGAGTAGCCTAACAGCGCTGCCCGGGCAAAATTTCGAGTAAAAATCTACCCAAAGTATTTCAGGATCCTCGCCGTTGCTACGGAGTTCGTGCATTGAGCTGAGTTTCTCCAGACTCAGGTTTGAGTTAGGAGGAAAACGGAGCACTTATGGGGTTAAACCTGTGTGCCGTGATGTTGATCCAACGTCTAAAACTAAAAAAAACTATCTATATTATTATTACACTAGTCACTAACCCCAAACTCTTAAATACCATCACATCAGTCACAAGCCCCAAACCCGGACATAACCATTACATCAGTCAGTAGCCCCAAACCCTGAAATAACATTACATCAGTCAGTAGCTCCAAGCCCTGAAATAACATTACATCAGTCAGTAGCCCCAAACCCTGAAATAACATTACATCAGTCCACTAACCCCCAAACCATGAAATAACATTACATCAGTCACTAACCCAAATCCTGAAATAACATTACATCAGTCACGAACACCAAATCCTGAAATAACATTACATCAG
>JACEFZ010016180.1:1170000-1190000 GCA_014155875.1 Cepaea nemoralis | reverse complement strand
ATGGTTGGAAGTATGTGGGTGTTGGTGGGTTGGAGGAGGTGGGTAGGGAATGTGTATTTGGGTGGGTGAATGGGTGTGTAGGAAGATTGTGTGGGTTGGGGGATGGGTGTGTAATGGGTGTGGGGGATGAGTGTAGGGGGGTGTCTGTGAATGGGATATGTCTGTGATGGGTGGGAGTGTGTGAGTGTGGAATGGGGTAAATGTGAGTGAGGTGGAGGATATATGTGTGGGTGGTGAGGATGTTTGTAGATGGAGGATGTGTGGGTGGGTGGGGAGATGTGTGTGTGAGGTGAGAGATGTGTGGGCGGGAATGTGTATGGGGAATGCATGTGGGGATGTGTGTGGTGTGGGGGATGTGTTATGGGTGGAGTTTTGTGTGGGAGGGGAGATGTGTGAGAGGTGGGGGAGGTGTGGGATGTGCAGGTGGATGAAGGATGTATGTGAGGATGGGGAGATGTGTATTTGGCTGGGTGGTTGGGGTGTGTGTGGGTGGGAGGGTAGATGAGAGATGCATGTGTTGATGGGCGGGTGGGTGATGTGTGGTTGTGAGTGGTTGATGGATGAGTACGTGAAGTGGGTGGATGTGTGTGAGAGATGAGTGTATGGGTGGGGGATGTGTGTGTTTGTGGGAAGATGTGTGTGAGCGGTGGATGTGTGTGGGTTTGATATATGTGGGTGGTAGGGTGTGTGTGGGTGGGAGGTGTGTCCTTTTGGGTGTTTATGGGTGGGGGATATGTGTGGGCAGGTGGGGAGATGTTTTATTGGTGGGTGATGTGTGTATAGGTGGGGGATGTGTAGTTGAGAGGTGGCGGATATTGGGTGGGTGAGTGGGTGTAGGTTGCTGATGTGTGTTTGGGTGGGTGGGGAAAATTGTGAGGGTGCGGGATGTGTGTGTGTGGATAGGTTCGGGATGTGTGAGTTGGCGGGGGTATGTGTGTGTGGTTTTGCGATGTGTGTATTGCTGGGTGGTTGCGGGTGTGTGGGTGGGTGTGTGCGTGTCGGTTATGGGATGGGTGGGGAAATGTGGGTGGGTGGGGGATCAGTGGGTGGGTGGCGGGTGGGGGATGTGTGGGTGGCTGCGGGGATGTGTGGGTGGCTGCGGGATGTGAGGGTGGATGAGGGATGTCTCTCACAACATCCAATATGCACTGTTTATGTTTACAAAATCCATTTGACAATGTTTTTTTTCCCCTATGTAAATGTAACATGCACATTTGATGAATGAAGATGAGTGATTGAAAGGGCCGAATGTAAGACGGGCTTACGTGCCCAATTTGTTACCCTTTAAAATAAAGTTCGTTCGTTCGTACGTTTGTCTCGTCCATGCCATGTGGCCAAGTCATCCAGGTATTTTCCTCTCGGTCTTCCTCTTGGTCTGTTCCCTTCGATCTTGCCAGTTGTCACTAAGTTCTCCAATCCATTTCTTCTCATAACATGTACAAAAAAATCAAAAAATTTTGACTGTCTACGTCTAATTTCTCTAATAAGTTTACGATTTTGATTTGTCTCCTAGTATTACTTGGTCATTGGTTTTTCTGTCTGTCCATGGTATTCTTTGCATTTTCCTCAGAAACCACATTTCTGCAGCCATCAGATGTTTTTCAGCTTGACTGCTCACTGTCCAAGTTTCACATCCATACATAGAGCCTGTTCTTTTTCTCGTTTCAATTGACATCTTTTTATTGGTCAAAATGTTTTTCATCTTGCTAAAGGCTACTTTCGCCATGGCGATTCTTGTTCTAATCTCTTCAAGGCAATTCCCATCAGATGTTATGACTGTTCCGAGATAATTGTACCGATTTACTTGTTGAAGAATATTCCCATTACATTGTGGCACTTCGTTCTTCCTCGTGACTACCATAACCTGTGTCTTTTTACAATTTAATTCTAACCCCTATTGCTCACTGTGTACAACAACCGCATCCACTAATTGTTGCAGATCCTGCGGATTGTCCTGCAATCAATACTGTATCATCTGCATATCTAATGTTATTGATATTTCGTCCTCCAATGCTGATTCAATTTATATCTTCTATATTTCTGAAATATTTTCACTGTATAGGTGAACAAAGATCTGGAAACATTACACACCCTTGCCTACACCTCTCTTAATAGGCTGATATTGTCCCACTTCATTATCAATCCTTATGGCAGCTGATTGTTTCCAATATATGTTTTTTATAAGTCTAATGTCTTCCCATCAATTTGTAGGTATCAATAAATAAATAAATAATAAATATATATATATATATATATATATATATATATATATATATATATATATATATATATATATATATATTGTGTGTATGTGTGTGTGTGCTTGTGTTTAACTGCAGTATGCACCTGGCGGCTTGACCCGTGGCCAAGGAGCTACGGACGCAATTCGTCATCCCGTATACCGCGTTCGAAACACTTCTGCGCGCGATTTGGCAGCAGACCGCGTAGCTTACCTGCTAACCCGGTGATCATGTGTTCAAAACTCAATCGAGGCAGATTTCTGAAAATCGACCTGAGCTGCCAGATGTACCCAGCCTAAACTAGGTACCAGAAAATGACCTGGAGGTAAAGACCAGCGGCGTTATATTGACCACATAATCCATCATGTGCTGATTGTTCTATCAGTTACAGGGCTGTATACCCAATAAGCCCCTAGAGGTTAAAAGGGGTTTTTACTTGACGTTTTCGCTAAAATGGGTTGCAAGTCCCATCTGACCTACCATGTGGGTCAGAAACAACTGGTTGCCCAGTGACCTGCCTCATGCGTGTAACATTTCTTTTTCGGTGTTTCATTTCGAACACCATAAAACTGTGTTAAACAACATAAATTGTAGTCCATATTGAAGGACATGGGACACATTTCGAACACCATAAAACATTGCTAAACAGCAGAAATTGTACACCATCTTGAAGGACGTGGGACACATTTGAATCTCTTAACTGAATCACACAAAGAACGGCAAAGAAGTTACAAATAAAGAATTGACACCACACATCTTTCCCGTGGCAACGTAAGGACGTGAGCAGGTACCTCTTCGCAATCGCTAAAACTATGGCTTTTGAGCGTAAATGTTACAGACCAAGTTTTAAATATCGACAAGGAGGGGTCGATCCCCAGAGCAGAACTGGGCGGGACATAAAACAACCCTGAAACAACAGGGGATAGACTCAGAGAACGAAATAGAAATACTCAGCCACAGAAAACAAAACGCTACACCAAACATGGCAAAATAAACAAATAAACAAACAAAAAACAAACAAAAAATCAAAACAATGTTTTCCCTTAGTGAATTTGAATAATGAAGACACAAACAATAGATTGCACGATTTATTGCCTGGCATATTTCGCTGCATCTCGTCAGGTACATACGAGGGTAAGTTAATAAGTAAGTCACAAATGGCTGTAGAAAAATAACTACACATGATAACAACTCGAAACCAGTTTATTTTTATACATACACTGTCCCTTTATTTCTCAACATAATTTCCACCAACATTGATGCACTTGTTCATCACATCAGTCACAAACCTCAAACCGGCTGTATAGAGCTGCGTGCTTTGTTTTCATTTACCGGCCATTCCACAGAACTGTGTGACTTACGTATTTATCGGTGTACCGCAAAGAAACATGGACTGGCCAATACTTACATTTTTCAGAACTTCACGCCTGTCCAGTACAAACGGGGCTTAGTACGGACCCTGTTTGACCGCGCTAGGAAGATATGCACCCAGGACACACTGACAGAGGATTTGAAACTCCGAAGAATGTCTTAAACCTCAATGGGTACTCCACAGGATTTATAAAACGCCACGGCCAACTGCCCAAACCAAAACCAGACGAAACTACAGTCCCTAAACTCAAGGTATTCATCCAGCGAATCCTTCCGAGGGGATAACGTAATGCAACCGTCTACAAGACGGCTTACTACAGCTGTAGACCGAACATTCTGTGCTGCAACTCCAGTCATTAGGTACAGAACCACACCGATTCCTATCCGCAGCAGTAAAAGAGCCTGTTCCTCTGTACGCCAAAAACAATTGTATTTACCAATTCACATGTAGGTGCCAGTCTACCTACATCGGCAGAACAGAGCGGCAGTTGAACAAAAGAGTGTCTGAACACATACCTCAATGGATCGACAAGATACTACACACAGGCGAATGGAGTCCTAGTGGGGCCGACACACCCGGAAGCTTCCCGCTTCATCAATTGCTAGGCATATGCTGGAAGTGGCCATGTGATGGATAGAGAGCAGGGCCTTTCGCGTGTTAGTTTAACACACAAAATACTCGTTTGTTAAAGTTTGCAGAAGCAATAATTATTAATCTACGCAAGTCAGTTTTGTGCAAACAGAAAGACATGTTTGTCAATTTAATATTACCGTGGTAGACAACTGACATTACTGTGCGAACATGTGTATATTTCAGCTTGACGGATTTATCTAGTTATTTTACTTTATATCACGAAGTTCTAGATGATATTTGCGTGATATTGGTCGTTGTCCTAGGTAACGATGCTCCTTGTATGTCATTACAGAGTGTAAGTTGAGCTAGCCTCCTGTCTCTTAATCCAACTCACCCTTGCAGTGCACATCCACCAGTCATGAAACAAGATTCCCCGGGAAGGTTAACCCCGGTCAACAAATGCCCGCATAAGTCGGATGTGTCGGCCTAACGGCGCAAGAACGCAGCTCTGCTGTAAACAGGCACAACGCAATCACATCCGAAAAAAAACTCCGGATGAACGAAGAAGAAGAAGAAGAACAAGATTGAGTTGGCGCACATAATCTTTTAATCCAGAAAGAACACGGACAAACGGAACATGTTTATACATCCAGAAACAATGTAATCCACCGACTAAGTATATCTCCTCACACTTAATCCGCACACATCACTGCCTTCTCAAGGCCTCCTTACTCTCGAATGTACACGACAGGTATCCAGCTACTAGCCCCAGCTGGACCTCACACACGACAACCCCACAATGGGTATAGGCCTACACTAACTATCCACCCCACTCTGGGTTTTAGGCCTGCATTCAAACTCGGAGAACAACACAATCCAGGACGGAGCTCTATCGTCATCCTTGTCCTACCTCCGCGTTCGGAGTCAAAACATCAACTGTCTTGAAGTCCCTTGACTTCATACAAAACTCAACTGTCCTTCAGCGACCCGACTCCTCAGTCGGTCCCAGCTTCCACTGACTAGTCAAAGTTTTCCACTGTCTTTTAACCCTGCTGTGTAGCCCCTCCCTGGGCTCCCACAACATTACACCCCAGCCTAAAACTGTCTCTCTCCCCCATCCGCCCTGGGGTCTCTACTCACACCTCATCATTATTTCTCATGGCTGGTTGTTTTTCTCGTAGCCGGGTCACTCACCTCAATGTCAATGACCCAGGCATATGTCACTTTACGTTGTGTGATTTCTGCATGCAGTATGTACCTGACGAGATGCAGCGAAATATGCCAGGCAATAAATCGTGCAATCTATTGTTTGTGTCTTCGTTATTAAAAAAAACAACTTATCAACGTCTTTAAAAGTCAGTTGCGTATCCTGTACTGGACTTTGTAATCAACCTCATCATTTATTAGCCACTTGTGATTAATTAGGCAATTTTACGTTGAGTAGTTTGTCATTAATTTCTGAACGGCCGACGTTTCATATAATCGAAATCAGCGCAAAGCGATCTGCTTTCAGATCGACCACGGCTGATTTCCAACCCTCGACCCAATATGCCGGGAACTTTGAAATTGCGTTTAACTATCCCCTATGCAGCCTGAGCCTCACTCGCGTAAGTTAACGTCATTGGGAGTTTAAATATAAGATGTAGCCGTAAGTATAAGATGTTCCCGTAAATAAAAGATGTTCCTGTAAATATAAGATGTTCCCGGAAATATGAGATGTTCCAGTAACAACAATGCTTGCTCTTCTTCTTTTTCGATCCTCCTTCGAGTGGAGTGTATCACCTTTTTATATTTCTGTGTGTCAGAGTCCGGCATGTATTTATGCAAGGTTATTTCCCCCTAGACCAGAGGTTCTCAACCTTTTTTGGCCCGTGCCCCCCTTCACCATATTTTCAGAACGCCAATTCCCCCCCCCCCCCCCCTTTTTATAAGAAATTTGGCCCGTGCCCCCTTCACCGTATTTTCAGAATGTCATCCCCCCCCCCCTTTCATATTTCCTATCTAAAAATCCCCCGCCCCTACACAGTATACGTAAAAATGGAAGGTAAATTTAATAGCATATACTAAAACAAGTCTAGATATCCACATAAAACATAATTTGTGGGTCTACTTACTTTATAAAATGAATTTTAGAAGGATCAGACGTACATAACTGTAAAATATGAAGGGAAAAACAATATCAAGTAATCGGTTCTTGTGTTAACACGATCTTGAAATGGTCTTCATTCCCCCCCCCCCCCCTTGGAAACCCTAAAATTCCCCCCTGGGGGGGGGGGGAAGTCCCCACCGGTTGAGAACCAATGCCCTAGACAGATTCCATCCCAAGGTTTTCTTTATAGTGTGTTTTTTGTTGTTGCCTCAATATAAAATTCAATATCTCATTAACCAACTGAGGGAAAATGATGAGATTTAGTTAGTTAGTTAGTCGACAGATCATCCTCGTTGCACATCGAACCATTCAGTCCATAAGTGCTCGGATCCCCTCCTCAGCAAATCCCGCAGCGTGTAGCGGCTAACGACGCCAGTTCTGTGTTGGTTTATCAATCTTCTTTGGCTTCCTGCGTAGTGTTCTTGTTTGGCCACCCCTCTTTTAATTTGCTGCTCTCGCAGTCTGGCCATTGTTGTAGATTCACAGTCATCACTTGGTTCTCGCAAAAGTCTCACTTCTCGTAGAGCATTCAGAATGTCAGCCTGGTCCATGGCGCGTCCGCCCTCCACAGTAGCCTCACCTGCGAGCTTGTCAGCCCGCTCATTCCCTTGTACTCCCGCATGCCCTGGCACGAAGATGAAACTAATCTTTGCCAGCCGAGACCGCTTCAGAGGCAGCAACCATTCTCTTCGGATCGACCCCTCCTCTATCCTCTTGATCATGTTCATTGAGTCGCTAAGGAAAACAAGCCCTAGTGAATGTCTGTGTCTCGAGCCATGTTATTGCTTTACTTACTGCCATGACTTCCATGGTCAGGCTACTTGTGGTTTCAGTGAAAGCACCAGAGTCCTCCTTCACAATTCTCCCTCCGGCCCGAGCTGTAAAGGCCCATGAGCTTCTCACATGTCGGACGACCGACCCATCTGTGTAGATGACCGCGTCACCGTCTAGCGAATTCTCGAAAATCAACGCTTGTACTTCAGCCTCAACAGCAGCCGGATTTTCTTGTCTGCATTTTCTATCTAGTTGGATGCAAACTGAAAAGGATGTGCAGAAGTCTGTTGGCACTTGCACCCACTCCTCGCCAGGTTCTAAGTCCTCAAGTGAACACACCTGTTGAAGAATGTCTTCGGCTTGACCCATCCACGACCGTCCTCTTTTTAACCTGCTGCCCTTCACCTTCCTAATTTCACTATGCAGTGGATGTTGTGTGTTTGCGTTAATTCTGAGGTAGGGCGCGTGCCCTGCAAACTTGTATTCTCTCTTCAATGGTTGGAAAATCAAGAAGGTAGCGCATCGCCCTGCATGCTGTATCTCTTGTACATCCAAGAATAATGCGCATAGCTTCATTCTGTATCCTTTCCATCCTTTCTATCTGCTTATGGCTGAGAGTCAGGATTGCCATTGCATACTCCAAAACAGACATGACCAGCCCCTCGTACAGAAGACATAGATGGCGCTGCTCACAGTTTGCTGCCGCCATCACCCGCATCGCTGCCAAACCCCGCTTGGCCTTTGTTATCACCTGGTCTATGTGCACATTATAAGCAAGGCTTCGATCAAACCGTATCCCCAGGTAATTCATTGCCTGCGTTCTTTCCACCGTCTCTGAACACAGCATTACAGTTGGTGTTGGATTGTTGACAATATGATTATTCAACGAGAACCAAGTCACTGTTGCCTTTGTTGGGTTGACCATTGCCCCAGCTTCATCACACCAAGTACTTATGCGATTGAGTTCGGTTTGTAGTTCCACAGCAACCTCCTCTCTATCCTTACCCTGACGATACACTAACACATCATCGGCATATGACAATGTCCTGCCAGGTCCAGTGATCTGCTCACTGGTGATTCTCACTGTGTAGGCGTTGAACAGTACCGGAGATAATGGTGATCCCTGTGGTAGGCCAGGATATATTGTTGTTGGTTCCGAAGTCCAACTGCCACATCTAAAAACTACTTTCCGTTGGAAGAGGGCTGCAGCGATCCAACTAAGGAGGAATGGACTTACGTTTAGTTCAAGAAGCTGAAACATTAAAAAATCCAGTGGTACTCTGTTGTATGCGTCCTCAAGATCAATCGCTGCAGCAACGGTTTCAGTGCCTGAGTGGAAACCTTCATAGACATCATGGGCAAAGACTGCTGCATTGGTCCAGGTTTCTCTTTTTGGACGGTACCCACCCAGGGTAGGTGGGAAAACACCTTGCCTCTCTAGTTGGCTTGATATTTTCCTGGCAATTACCTTCTCCAGCAGCTTGCCTATTGTATTCTGCATGGTTATAATTCGATATCCCTGAATTTTTTTGTGGTCTTTGTCAGGCTTCGGCAAGGGAATCAGATAGCTGTGTAACCATTCCTCCTTGATGCTAGCACTCCCTATACTGTTGTTGTACATGTCTGCTAGTTTCTCTAGCTCATTGTCGGTACACCTATTTATGTCGTCGTATCTTATGCCATCAGGACCTGGAGCACTGTTTTTTGATCGTCGAAGCACAGCCTTGATTTCTTTCACTGTCACTGTGTCTTCATCCGAAGTGTTCTGGGCCTTGCATCTGTCTGAGGTGACCTCCTTGGCCAGATTTCGGCCTCCCATGTCTGTCTGGTTGCTCTGCTCAAGGTAGCGTTCAAAGAGGGCTTTGCCCTTGTCCTCGTCAGTCCTCTGCCAGATGAGGTCAGCACCTTGGAAGTCAGAAATGCTCTTATTCTTGACTACACCACTCATGCTTTTATGTAGTCGCCAGAACAATTTCAGTGACTTGTCTGTGCTTACTCTTTGACACACCTCTGCCCATTTTTCGCTTTTAACCACCTTGACCAGTTTTTTGAAATAGCTTACTTTTGTGTGCATCTCTCTTTCTAAGTGCAAGCTGGGACTAGGATGACCAGCTCTGTTCTTCTTGGCATTTTGCCATCTCCTTACAGCACTACGCTTATCCACCCAAGCCTTCTCCACCTCGAAACTCCACCACGGTGGCTGCTCCCAGCTTTTTTTCCTGCCCTGAAACGTTCTGCGCTTGTCACGTCTTATTTTACTCACCACATCTTGCCCTGTACTGTCATACTGGAACGTCTTTACCTTTAGCTTGTGCTGCCTGGTTCTCCCTTTCTCCACCAATATGCTGCAAGGGTGGTGGTCGCTGCCATGGTGTCCTAGGACACCCCATCTACACACTGTAGTGAGTGAAGGTGAAACTAGCGCCAGATCAATAGCACTGTCCTCATCGCCTGGACGGCTTGCTGTCCTGGTGACACAGCCACTGTTGATACAAACCAGGTCGATGGTTTCCAGTGCAGTCTCGAGCTCCTCCCCTTGTGTATTGGAGGAAGTGTTTCCCCATAATCTGCCTTTAGCGTTGAAGTCACCACAGAAAATAACATTTCTCTCGTGGCCTAATATGCCACTTAAGCACTGCCACTTCTGGGCGTCCACACTCGCATTGCGGGCATAAACATTAACCAACACGAATGGTGTACTGGAATGAACTCTCAACGCCTGTATTTGTATATCGTCACTGTCCCAACTGGACATGTCTAGCTCTGACGCCACCATGCTGTCGCGAACGAGAATCGCCGTTCCCAGATGTCGTCTGTTGTAGAAACATTTGAAGCCGGCAATTCGGAGTAGCTGATCGCCCAGTCTCGTCTCCTGGAGTGCTACAATGTCGTTCCTGTAAACTAGGGTTTCTAAAATAGAGCCCCGTTGTTTTACACTGGCACAGTTCCAATATAGAATACGGATGTTCCTGAGTCCTAGACGGTGACACTTGAGTCTAAAACGTCTCAAACCACCGCGCTTACCTTGTTTCTTTCTCCCTGCGCGGCTACCACGCCGCTTCGTTATGTTGACTTCTGGCCGCTCGGAGAACACACGTTGTTCCGCCATGTTGAAAAAAACGTAAACACACACTGCTGAGAACCACACACGCTGCTGAAAATTCACTCAAGGATGGCTTCGCTCGATGCACGAACTCCGTAGCACCCGCGCAGATCTTGAGTAGAAACTCCTGGTTTTACATCCTGGCACACCAATTACACGCAAGAGATGAATAAATCCATCCCCTACGCGAAAAAGTTAACGAACACAAAACAACACGACCGTCCGTCGCCATCTTGAAACCGGAAGTGATGAGATTTAGTACATAACCTTATCATTATGTCCACCCAACAGCAGATGTCAAAGTTGTTTATATGCGTATATAATTCGACATATAGATTATGTCCATGATTTTAACAGTATTACAGCTTCACCAAGAGACGTCCGGGCATTTGTTGAAATTTTCAGGTGATTTCCGTTTTGAAACAAACAGCGCGAAGATTCAGAGGTGTCTCCAAATGGGGTTCTTTCATGAAACGTGATTATATAAATAAACTAGCTGACAAGGCCGGCTTCTGGCGGGATCTATCTATCTATCTATCTATCTATCTATCTATCTATCTATCTATCTATCTATCTATCTATCTATCTATCTATCTATCTATCTATTATCTATCTATCTATCTATCTATCTATCTATCTATCTTCTGCCTACCTGCCTGCCCGCCCGCCCGCCTTCCTGCTGCCTGCCTGACTATCTATCTATCTATCTATCTATCTATCTATCTATCTATCTATCTATCTATCTGCCTGCTGCCTGCCCGCCCCCTACCTGCTTATCTATCTTCTATCTATCTATCTAGGCTAAACAAAGATGGTCTACATATAGGCCATCTCAACATCTATCATTTGCTCAATAAATTACCCGAGCTTTCAGTAACACTGTGCAAACAGTTCATGTGTTTGGAATCACAGAAAGTCGTCTTAACGACAAAATAACCGACTCTGAATCTCTCTTAAGGGGTTTAAAGTAATTCGAAGAGACGCAAATCAAAAATTAGAGACAGGTATTGCTGTATACATTCAAATTCTCTCAACTGTTCCCGTAGAAGTGATCTCGAGATAGAAGAGATAGAATGTGTTTGGTTAGAGGTGAAGCCAGTCAGCCAGCAACCGTTTCTCATTGGATACCTATATCGAAATCCCTGTGCTGGGTATAGTTGGTATGACTGTTTCACTACAATGATGGATAGGGTGTTTACAGCAGGTAGAGAAGTCATGATATTAGGTGACTTTAACATAGATATTACTAAATCCAACCAGACATGGGAAGATATCATTATATCTTACAATTTCAAACAACTAATAAATCGTCCCACAAGAGTTACAGACACCTCCTCAACTATAATTGATCATATATATGTTACTTGTCCAGTTAATATTACCGAATGTTCTGTTCCTGTTAGTGCAGTTAGTGACCATTACCCAATATGTTGTACATGGTCGAAAATTGGGTTCAAAACTCCTAAAAATAAACATTTAAGCATCAAATTTAGAAACTTTAAAGCTCTCAACCAAAATTTATTTTTTAGACTACTTAAAAAATGCAGCCCTTGAACATGTTTACCAACTTCCTGATCCGGATGATGCACTAGCTTACTGGACAAAGGCAGTATACAATGTATTTGATAAACATGTGCCAGTCAAAGAAGTTCGAGTCAAGAATCAACATAAGTCCCCGTGGGTCACTAGCGAAGTTCTCGAAATCATGAGAGAACGAGATACAGCACACAAAAATAAAGATTTTATCAATTACCGCAGACTAAGAAATAAAGTTAAATATGAAGTTCGTAGGATAAAGAAAGATCATTTCAAAAATTTAATTGTAGATAAATCAAATAATACAAATATATGGAAGGCTATTAACTCGCTAACCAACAAGAAACACACTTCAGAGTCAGCAATACCAAACTCTATAACATGCGAGGATTTCAGTTACTTCTTTCAATCAGAAATAGAGAATCTAAAGTCCTCAATACCAGACTCAGTATGTAATTTAAGTTCACTGTCATCATTCTGTGAAGGGAAGTGCTCTAGAAATATTCCCTCTGAGATTCCCTTGATGTCTGTTGCAGAAGTATATAAATATCTCTCAAATCTCAAAGCAACAATTCAGAAGGCCTAGATGGTATCAGTAATAGAATTCTTCGGTGTGCTGCACCTATTATTAGTGAGTCCTTAACGTTCATATATAACCAGTGCCTATCCAAAAACTACTTTCCATCTGCCTTTAAAGTTGCTAAAGTGTATCCTCTACTTAAAAATGGCTCAACTGATATTAGCGTCTTGGGTAATTATAGACCTATTTCCTTACTATCGTCGCTATCAAAGCCATTAGAAAAACACATGCATAAAATAACACTACATCATTTAATTAACAACGATCTAATAATTGACAGTCAATCTGGGTTTCGACCTAAATATTCTTGCCATAGTGCCCTTACAAAAATGACCGATAACTGGCATCTTTGTATCAACAATGGCAACATTTGTGGAGCAGTATTTGTAGACTTTAAAAAGGCCTTTGATATGGTAGATCATGATATTTTAATTAGAAAATTAAAACACATGAAGACTAGCACCAATATGGTGAACCTAACTACGTCATTTTTATCAGACAGACAACAAGTAGTGTCCTTCAATAACTATCTATCAAGACCCACACAACTTAATTTTGGGGTGCCTCAGGGCTCAATACTAGGTCCGCTGCTTTTTGCAGTGTATATTAACGATCTTCCTTTATACCTCAATACTTCGTGGATCTATTTGCGGATGACTGCACTATTTACACAAGTCAAGAGAGTCTTTGTGACTTAGAGGGCTCTTTACAAAACGATCTTGACAACCTTAGTAGATGGAGCAATGAAAATCGCATGTTAATTAACATCGACAAAACTAAATCCATGCTAATAACGACCAGACAAAAACTACAGACGCTAGCCATAACATGGACACCGCTCGAGCTCCACGTGGACACGTTACCTATAATTAATGTAAATGAACATAAAACATTAGGTCTTTTAATTGACAGACATTTAAACTGGAGCCCTCATGTTCACGCCCTTACCAAGAGAATAGCACAAAAAGTTTACCAACTTGCAAAAATTCAACATTTTTTGGATGAAAGCACACGTAAAATATTCTATGCATCCTATATCCAATCACCTCTCGATTATTGTTCCACAGTCTGGGATGGCTGCCCTAAATCTAATATGAAACGATTGTGTTCGCTTCAAAACCGCGCTATACGTCTAGTTTCTAGCATAAAGCACGTTGAAAGTAATAAATTATACAGCCATTTAAGACTTCTACCACTTCAAAAGCGCTTCCTTTTTAACAAAGCCAAATTAGTGAATAAAATTATATCTGAAAATACGCCAGAGTATCTTCTACCGTTAATTCAATCTAATGAAATGAACAGTAAGCGCTTAAATTTATTACAGCTTCCTAAGCCTAGATTGGACTTATACAAAACTTGTTTCGCATATTCTGGTGCTCACTTGTGGAATAGCCTTCAATCAGAACTGAAAACACCAATGAGTCCCTACACATTCAACCGAAAACACTTTCAATACTTACTTCATACCGACTATATGCCTCCATAAGTCACCTACTAGTATCATTTTTCCACTATCATTCTTCACTGTATGTGTGTGAACGAGACAGTGGGTGAGAGAGTGAGTGAGAAAGAGTGTGAGTGGAAGAATTAGTATGAGTGAGAGTGAGAGAGTATGCATGCGCATGTGCCTGAGTGAGTGTAAAAGTGAGTGAGTGTGTGGACATATGTGTGTGAGAGATTTAGTTAGAGAATGAGTGAATCTGAGAGAGTGGGTGTGTTGTGTGTCTGCCTGTCTGTGTGATAGAGTGTGAAAGTTAGTGAGTGAGTGTGAGTTACAGAGTTATCGAGTAAATGAGTGAGTAAGGGAGCGTGAGTGAGTGAGAGAGAATTTGTAGGTATGCGTGTATGTGCGCGAATGAGTGAGTGTGAGAGCGAGTGAGTGTGTAAAAGAGAGAGCGTGGTTGAATGAGAGAGTGCATGAGAAAGTGTGATGTATGTGTGTGCATGCCTGGATGTGTGTATGGGTGTATATGTGTGTACATGTGTGCATCTGTGTGTGACTCTGTGTGTATGTCTGTACGTGTGTTAAGGTGTGCGTTCATGTGTTTATATGCATTTATATGCATGTGCGTGTGTGTATGTGTGTATGGACGAGTGTGTGTGTGTGTGTGTGCTCGTGTATGTATTGTATATCTTTGTATGTGTATGTGTAAGTGTGCATGCATGCAGTGTATGCGAGGGAGTGTATATTCGGGTGTTATGTGAGTACGTGTGAGTAAGTATATGGATGTGTGCAGGTGTGTGTATTGCGTGGGTATGATGTGTGTGTGTGTGTGTGTGTGTGTGTACATGTGAGTGAGAGACAAGAGAGAGAGAGAGAGAGAGAGAGAGAGAGAGAGAGAGAGAGAGAGAGAGAGAGAGAGAGAGAGTTGAGGGCATGCATGTCATCTAACATGCTGATCCATATGTTTTGTGTATTCTCATTTTTTTTTTCATATTATCATTTTGATGCACTTGATTTTAACATGCATAAAATGAATTCATGTAAATTACTGTAAAGAAAGTGAGAGAGTTAGTGAGTGTAAGCGAGAGAGAGAGAGAGAGAGTGAATGAGTGTGAGAGTGTGAGTATGTAAAGAGAGAGAGAGAGAGACAGAGAGAGAGAGAGAGAGACAGAGAGAGAGAGAGAGAGAGAGTTGAGCCCACGCATGTCATGTAACATGCTATTCCATATTTTTCATGTATTCTCATCTTTCATATTACGAGGTATCGTTTAATGCCACCTGATTGTCCTGTAACATGCCATTCCATATTTTTTCTTTTAATTCTCATCTTATCATTTTGTATGCCACTTGATTTTATCATGTATAATGTAACATTACTGTGATGTGAGAGAGAGAGAGAGAGAGAGAGAGAGAGAGAGAGAGAGAGAGAGAGAGAGAGAGAGAGAGTGAGAGAGAGAGAGCAAGAGAGAGAGAGAGAGAGAGAGAGAGAGAGAGAGAGAGAGAGAGAGAGAGAGAGAGAGAGAGAGAGAGAAAGAGAGAGAGAGAGAGAAATAAGAGAGATTTGAATTGCATCACTAATTTTTACGCTACATAATGTATATGTACAATTTTTTCTCCACTTCTTGCAATTGCGAGAATTCTCACGACAATCGTCAGGTTCTAAATTGTGTGAAAAGTGTAGGAGTTTGTTCTTATTAGTTTCAGTAATCATGTGAGGCATCATGTATTTGTCTATACTAGTCCTCCTATATGTGAGGATGTATGTATGGGTGTGTATGTGAGGGATATGTGTGTGTGTGGGGGGGGGGGGGGGGAATGTGTGTGTGCCTATGTAAGAGAGAGAGAGCGAGAGAGAGAGAGAGAGAGAGAGAGAGAGAGAGAGAGAGAGAGAGAGAGAGAGAGAGAGAGAGAATTCAGTGCTCGCATGTCCTGTAACATGCCATTCCATATTCTTTGTGTATTTTCATCTTTCACATTATCATTTTGTATGTATGACACTTGATTTTATCATGTATAATATAACATTACTGTAATGTGAGTGAGAGCGCTAGTGAGTGAGAGAGAAGAGAGAGAGAGAGAGAGAGAGAGAGAGAGAGAGAGAGAGAGAGAGAGAGAGAGAGAGAGTTGAATTGCATCACTAATTTTTAAGTTACAAAATGTATATGTACAATTTTTCTCCATTTTCTTTACAATTTTGCGACAATGCTCACGACAATCGTCACTGTATGTGTGTGTAAAGTGTGGGAGTTTTATCATAATAGTAGGTTGGGGGATCGGGGGATGTGTGTGTGGGTGGATTCGTGATGTGTGTGGGTGGGCGGGGTGGGTTTGTGTGGGTGGGTGGGGGATTTGTGTGTAGGTGCGTGCGAGATGTATGGGTGTATGGGGAGATGTGTTTGTGAGTGGGGATGTGTGTTTGTCTAGGTGGTTGTGGGTGAGTGGGTGGAGGAGGATATGTTGGTGGATGATTGATGGTGGGTTATGGGATGGGTGGGGGTATATGTGTGGGTGGGGAGATGTGGGTGTGGGGATATGTGGTGGGTGGGAGATGTGTGCAGGTGGGGGTGGTTGTGGGTTTGGGGATGTGTATGTGGGTGTGGGATGTTTGGGTGAATGTGTGTGGGGGATGTGTGTGGGTTGGGGGAGGGGTGCGTGATGAGTGTGGGTGATGGATTTGGAGATGTGTGTGTGGGTGGGGGATATGTCTGGCTGGGTGTGTGTGGCTGGATGGAGGATGTATGTGTGGGTAGTGAGGGCGACTGTAGTTGGGGGATGTGTGGATGGGTAGGAGATGTGTGGATAGATGTGTGTGTGGGTGAGGGATGTGTCTTTGGGATGTGTGTGGGTGTGGTATTGTGTGGGAGGGGAGCTGGGTGTGGATAAATGATGTTTGTGTGGGTGGGTGAAGGTGTGGTTGGGTTTGTGGGTGGGTGAATGATGTGTGTGAGGGTGGGGGATGTTTGCTTAGATGGGTGGTTGGGATGTGTGAGTGTGGGTGGGTAGATAGGAGATGTATGTGTTGATGAGTGGGTAAGGGATGTGTGTGTGTTAGTGGTTGAGGGATAAGTACGTGTGTCTAGGGATGTGTGAGGGGATGAATGTATGGGTTGTGGATGGGAGGTGTGTGTTTGTGAATGGGGAATGTGTTGGTGGGTGGGGATGTGTGTGAGGGATGTTTGTATGGGTGGGGAGATTGTGCGTGGGTGGGGATGTGTGTGTATATGGGTAAGGGTGTGTGGTTAAGGGATGTGTGGCTGGGGGAATGGGTGGATGGAGGATGTGTGGTTGGGTGGAGGATGTGTGGTTGGGTAGAGGATGTGTGGGTGGGTGATTGTATATGAGTAAGGGTGTGTGGTTAAGGGATGTTTGGTTGGGGGATGGGTGGGTAGAGGATGTGTGGGTGGGTAGAGGATATGTGGGTGGGTGAGTGTGTGCAGGTTAGGAGATGGTGGGGGATGTTTGTAGGTGTGGGCTCGGGATAAGTGAGTGGGCTGGGGGAGATGGGAGATTATGTGGGTGAGTGCGGAATTTGTGTGTGGGTAGGTGCGGAATATGTGAGTTGACGGGGAGATGTGTGTGTGGCTGAGGAATGTGTGTTTGGTTGGGTGGTTGGAGGTGTGTGGGTGGAGGAGGATATTGGGTGAGTGATTGTTGGTGGGAAATGGGACGGGTAAAGGATATGTGAGTGGGTGGGGAGATGTGTGTAGGTGGGGGATGTGTGGGTTATTGAATGTATGTGTGCTTGGGGTGTGGGTGGATGGGATGTGTGGTGGATGAGAGGTGTGTGTGGGTGGGGAGATGTGTAGGGATGTGGTGGATGGGTGGGAGAATGTATTGTATGTGTGTGTGGTTGGGTGGGGGCGTTGGAGTGAATGGGGGATGTGTGGGTGGGTGGTGGATGTGTCTTATAACATAGTAATATGCATTGTTTATGTTTACAAAATTCATGTGACAATGTTTTTTTCCTATGCACTGTTCATGAAAGAAAGATGAGTGATTGGAAGGGCCGAATGTAAGACGGGCCTGCGTGCCCAATTTGTTACCCTTTGAAAATAAAGTCTGTTCGTTCGTTCGTTCGTTCTCTCTCTCTCTCTCTCTCTCTCTCTCTCTCTCTCTCTCTCTCTCTCTCTCTCTCTCTCTCTCTCTCTCTCTCTTCCATCTTGCTTCTCGGAGTCTACCTATTCCAACTATCTTGCTGGTGGTCTGATGGTACACAGCCCCAATAACACGACCACTGGGTGGGGGGGGGGGGGTTGATCCTCACATACGTTTAGATAAAATCAACCTTACTGGCTCTATTTCATGGGGTACAGTAGGAGTGAAGCCTCGTATATGCAGACCGATCGACCCCGCACACAACAGGTGGCGCGTCGTAGGCACTTCTCCGATCTCTCTCTCTCTCTCGCTCTCTCTCTTTCTTTTCCTCTCTCTCTCTCTCTCTCTCTCTCTCTCTCTCTCTCTCTCTCTCTCTCTCTCTCTCTCTCTCTCTCTCTCTCTCTTCCATCGTGCTTCTTGGTGTCTACCTATTCCAACTATATTGCTAGTGGTCTTATGTTACACAGCCATAATAACACAACCACTGGGGGGTTGATATTCATATACGTTGTATAAAAATCAACCTTACTGGCTCTAGTTCATAGGGTATAGTATGAGTGAAGCCTCGTATATGTAGACCGATCGACCCTATATACATCCGGTGACGTGTCGTAGGCACTTCTCCAATCTCTCTCTCTCTCTTCCTCTCTCTCTCTCTCTCTCTCTCTCTCTCTCTCTCTCTCTCTCTCTCTCTCTCTCTTTCTCTCTCTTCCATCTCAATTCTCTGTGCCTACATATTCCAACTATATTGCCGGTGGTCTGATTTCAACACAACCACTGGGTGATTTGATACTCTAATACGTTATATAACAATCAACCTTACTGCCTCTATTTCATAGGGGACAGTATGAGTGAAGCCTCGTATTTCTAGACCGAACGACCCCGCATACATCAGGGGCGTGTCGTAGGCACTTTTCCAATCTCTCTCTCTCTCTCTCTCTCTCTCTCTCTCTCTCTCTCTCTCTCTCTCTCTCTCTCTCTCTCTCTCTCTCTCTATCCTTACATCTTGCTTCTCTGTGCCTACCTACTTCACGTGTGTTACCAGTGGTTGGATCTCACACAGCCCCAACAACTCGAACACTGGGTGAGTGGCTCCTGAAGTGTGCTGTGTAACAATCATCCATATGTATTATCTCATAGGGTACAGTACGAGGGAAACGTCGTACGTGTAGACTGACGCGTTCCGCATGCCACATGTTGTATATCACAGGCACGTTTCCTCTCTCTCTCTCTCTCGCTCTCTCCCTCCTTCTCTCGCTCTCGCACTGTCTCTCTTTCACTCTCTCCCTCTCTCTCGCTCTCTCCCTCTCTCTTTCGGTCTCTCCCTCTCTCTCTCGCTCTCTCTCTCCCCCTCTGTCGCTCTCCCTCTCTCTCCCTCTCTCTCTCCCCCTCTCTCACTCCCTCTCGCTCTCTCTCTCTCCTCTCTCTCTCCCTCTCTTGATCTCTCTCTCGCTCTCCTCCTCTCTCGCTCTCTCTCTCGCTCTCTCCCCTCTCCCTCTCTCTCCCTCTCTCTCTCCCCTCTTCCCCCTCTCTCTCTCCCCTCTCTCTCTCCCTCTCTCTCCCTCTCTCTCTCCCTCTCTCTCCCTCTCTCTTCCTCTCCCTTTCCCTCCTCTCTCTCTCCCTTTCTCTCTATCTCTCAATCCCTCTCTCTCCCTCTCTCTCACTCTCTCTCTCCTTCTCTCGCCCTCTCCCTCTCTCTCTCCCTCTCCCTCTCTCTGTTCCTCTCTCTCCCTCTCTCTCTATCTCCCTCTACCTCTCTCTCCCTCTCTTTCTCCCTCTCTCTCTCCTTCTCCCTTTCTCTCTCCCTCTCTCTCCCTCCCTTTCGCTCTTTCTCTCACTCTCTCTCTCCCTCTCTCTCCCTCTCTCTCTCCTCTCTCTCCCTCTCCCTCTCTCTCTCCCCTTACATCTGGCTTCTCTGTGCATACCTTCTTCACGTGTATTGCCAGTGGTTGGATCTTACACAGCCCCAACAATCTCGTGCACTGGGCGAGTGGCTCCTGAAGTGTGTTGTATGACAATCAACCATACTGACTATTTCGTAGGGTACAGTATGCCCCATGTGGTATGTCGCAGGCACTTTTCCTCTCTCTGTCTCTCTCTCTGTCTCTTTCTCTGTCTCTCTCTCGCTCTCCTC